>PVJA010026625.1:0-29483 GCA_004027025.1 Myocastor coypus
CAATAGTTTCTGTCTCTGAAAATCCTATGCAGTACAACACATTAATCGCAGTTTTAGCTTCAGTTTTTAGGTTGTGTCAACTACTTAACATCTCTGTTTTTTTTCCTTGTCCTAACAACGCTGAATCCTCTCTCTGTCTCTGTCTCTGTCTCTGTCTTTCTGTCTCTGTCTCTACCTCTTTCTCATGCACGCAGGCATATATGAAAGTAGAAAATACTGTGGGTCTGTATTTTTGTGTGTTTATAATTTAAACAGAGTCAATTTATTTTAGTTGTTAAAATCACATTTTCAGACAAAAAGTATGAAAAGTTAAGTCAGTCTTACGTGAAGATGTCATTGTCTGGAACAATTTTCCTGAATTAATTAAAAAAATAAAAGGTTATTCTGGTACCTTGCATAACATGCTAACCACTGTACCCTAAAGGAGAGAAAGTTCTTTTATATAATAACTGTGAAGAAATTGTTAAAAACATTGCTGAAGCCTCACTCCAGAATTTCAAGAGTATCCTTCATAAAATTATTTCTGTATTATATACCCTGACACAAAGAAGGAAAAAATGACATGAAGTTATTTCTTGAAAAATATTACTTACTTCCCCTAATTATATACTTATAATATGATAACATAGAGATTATTACGTAGGGTAAAAAGAGCAGTATTCATTTTTAATGTTATTAACAATGAGATTGAGGTACAGAAGCATTTATTGACTGTCCAAGGACAAGTACACACTTGAGAAGACAGCCAGAAATTAACAAGCAAAATAAGCTAAAACAAAACATAACATGAACAACTAGCATTCATTCAGCATATGCTATTGTCCAGGTCACATATCAAATACTTTATAAAGGAACATTAAAGCTTTGTCCTTGTCCTTACATTTAACTGTGTGATACTGTGAAAGTGAATCATTTTCCCTCAGTTGACTCCTCCATATGTTTCATATTAATATTTCAGTTTATTTTTTAATCTTTTATTTGTTTGTTTATTTTGCACAAGGTCTCACTGTGCAGTTCAGACATGTAGTGATCTTCCTGTCTTGTCTTCCATAGTGCTGGAGTTACAGATGTGTGCCACCATGCCTGGTTTCTGTGTCAGTGCCTGGCTCCAGGTTTGGCACAGCATGAAGTTCTGAGGATTGAAAGTAGGTCTTTGCACTTGCCAGGCAGCACTTAGACCACCAAGTTATCTACTCAGCCCATAATACTTTTAGTTAATTACTATCAACATTGACTAAATGAACATATGATAAACTCACTGTCAAGTATAATACCTGCTACTCATATTACTACTTATGTGATTCAAATAGATACTATTTAATGTTAAAAGCAATAATTGAATGTATTATTTTCAAATTTATATAAAAATACATTGATAAAAGCACGAAATGTATATGTATTTCAACTGGAAAGTACATGCTGTTTTAATTCAAATGCTATTTTTTTAAAAAAGGATTAATCTGGTAATTTGAGCTCTCTTTTCCTCAGGCTATTTTAATTGAAAAGGTCATTGTGTCTGGATTATGTAAGTAATAGGTTTTATTGCTATGGCAAATAGTTTACAAACTTCTGACAAAATAAAGAAATAAAATACTAAGCACATATTTCTCAAAGTGCTGAAAATAATCATACACATTTAAATGTTTTGTTCTCTTTGAAGCAACATAGGAGCATTGTGTTTATTCTTATTTGTTCATTTTCAATTATTTTGAACTTTTATTTTGCTATCTGGATGTAAATACGCCTAATACAAAGACATTTTGCTCTCAGATTTAGTATTCTACTAACAAATTTTTGTTAAAATTATTTGGCTTGCTTTCTATAACTTACAGGTATTCATTTGATTACTGTAAGTGAATAATATTTTGTGCTTTATTACATTTAATAAGAAATAACATTGAGCAGCTGGGCATGGTGATGCATGCCTGTAATCCCAGCACTTGAGAGGCTGAGGCAGGAGGATCAATGTTAGTTTGAGACCAGCCAGGGCTACAAAAGTGAGCTCAAGGCCAAGCTGAACTGCATAGCGAGAACCTGTCTCAAAAAGACAAAAAAAAAAAAAAAAAAAAAAAAAAAAAAAAAAAAAAAAAAAAAAAAAAAAAAAAAAAAAAAAAAAAAAAAAAAAAAAGGAAAGAAAAGAAAAAAAGAAAGAAAGAACATCGAGGCAGTTTTCAAATCATGTTAGTAGTACAACTACAATAATTGATACAATACATATTGTTATCTTCCTAGTAGTTGTTCAGAGTATAAGATGCATGCATGATAACTTTTCTAAACACTATTGGTACAAATATTTCTTCTAGTTGAACTAAGAGAAAGTGGTTGTATATAGATAGACCAATAGTTCATAATAGTAGTGGGTTATCGGTAGAGCTGGCAATGTTGGAAGCTGTTGACTTGAGTCTTACAACTCAGCATACTAATCTGGCTTTACTTGTTATGTCTCGTGGTTAAAATTTCTGCTGGGTGGTTAAGTCCAAGGTAAAGCAAGACCTATATAACAAAACATGTAATTTTAGTATCTCACAAGGGCAGTCAAATCCCCTCAGGATTTACCTTGAAACCATGTCCAGTGTTTTGTAGAACTTGTGTCAGTGTCAGCCATCTGGATGAGTCATGGCCATTGCTTGACTGGTTTGCTCTCTGTGAAAGCCTGAGAGACTGTTTTCTCTCTAGGTGACTCTCCTTAGGCACAAATGCTTTGATTTGAGAACCATTTATGGAGCAAAACTGTCTATTAGCAGGACACATATGTGAAAATAATATTAAAAAATCTACACAATATATATCCAAGAATCAAGTAGTCATAAATAAATTTTCCTTGGAGATCAATGTGCCAAATATTGCCAATTTTCATGTATATCAAATAATCCTAAGAATAACTTAAGACAAAATAGTGGTAATAAATTGTTATAATTTTACTAACTTTATGAAGTTTACTCTGATTTGATAGGAGTAATTGCATGTAGACAAAGGTATTACATCAATCTGTAAATGAAGCAACGTAAGTCCAAGGAGATATCTCAGTGGCTTAAATACCTGCATGGAAAGTCCAAGGTCCTGGTTTTGACCCCTACAATCAAAATAAATTAATAAATAAGTAAATAAATAAATAAATATCAAAATAAAATAAATGAAGCAGTGTAGTTTAGTGAGAACTTCAGCAGAATGATCCCAAGATCACTTTCATAAGAAACAGGAGAGAGCCTGGCAGGATGGCTCAGTGGTCTAAAGTGCCTGCTTAGGAAAGCTTGGGTGGCTGCAGGGACCGCGGTTCAATCCCCAGCAGCAAATGCTGCGCCAGCCCTGCCCTCAGGGCAGGCTGAGCCGGCCATAAAAATAAATAAACAAACAAAAGTTCTGAAACAAGAAAAAAATAATAATAATAAAAATAAAAATAAAAATAAAAGATAAACTAGCAGGCCAGGGAAATAGCTCAGTAGAATAAGCACTTGCCTACCAAGCACAAGGGCCTGAGTTTAGTCCCCTGGTCCTGCAAAAAAACAAAAAAAAACAAAACAAAAAAAAACAGGAGAATGAGTCCTCTCTGGGATTTATCAATCATAAAATTAAAAAGAAACTAAATGCTATTTCTTGGTTTTTTTTCTTTAACATCCAGGGAGGAATTGAATTGATCAAATTGGAGTGATATATTTTAAACTACGATTAAAATGATCTTGCTTTTCTCAGTTTCACCTTTCTAATATTCAACCAATGGTATCAGTTTTCATATTTTAATTTATGATGTCAGTCTGAAACATGTATTTCACTTTATTTTTTTGGTCCTGGGGATTGAACTCAGGACCCTCTGCTTGCCAGGCAGGTGCTTATTCTACTGAACTATCTCCTCAGCCCGTATGTATTTCACTTTTTAAAATTCATCTTTTTAGTAGTAAAAAATAGCAGATAAATTTTAAAATTGTAGGTGTTATGGTTTTGAAGAGTATTTTGGCGATGGTATGGGAAAAGTTGACATTTAAAATCAAGTGTGCTAATCAAATATATATATATATATATATATATATATATATATATATATATTTGGGAATTTCACATAGATTAGCAAGTACATTCTAGTTCCTTCAGCTATATATAAATTTTTCGCATAGGTTCATTATCACATAAGATTATGTACATTTTCAATAATATTCATACCCAAAATGCCTCTAAACTACTCAAAAATTAGGAAGATAACAATATCAGAGAGAAATACGTAAAATACTGCTTTATTGTATAATAGCGATTTTTGAGACCCTCTAGATTACACAATGAACTATTAAGTTATACATGATTAAGTTATGAGTTTAGGGCTGGTGAGATAGCTCGGCAAACTAAAGCACCTGCTTAGGCAAGCTTAGGAAAACTCAAGAACCACCATTTAATCCCTAGCACCACATGATGCACCAGCCCCAAACCCTAGGTGCACTGAAGGCCAGATTATGGGTGTAATGGCTCACACATGTAATCCCAGGGCTGGAGAGGCTAAAAACAAGAGGATCACCACAAGTCCAAACTGCATAGTGAGACCATGCAACAAATACATCAAATAATAATAATAATAATAATAATAATAATAATAATAATAATAGTAATAACAATAATAGTTCTGAGTATAAATTACTCTAGGTTTCAACATCATCAATGAAATAGTTCTGCTTTCTCTCCAACTTTAAAGGAGAATGGGTCTCAAAGCCTGGAATTACCATCCCAATACTTGGAATTACAAATGTTCTCACAGAAAAAAAAGGTATTTGTAGATAAAAGTGAATGAAAGCTCAAGAGAAGAAAAAACTCAGCTGAAAACACTTAAATTTAATGAAGTATACATAGAAGCAGAGGAGGAACCAAGAATTTATGGTGTTATGGTTTGTGTGTAATTGTTCACCCAAAACATCATGCACTCATGGGGCAGATTTCTAGACTGTGATTAACTCCTGATCCACTGGAACTATGGGTGTGGGTGCTGCTGGGATTATGTATGTGAATGCTAAACCCAGCCTGAAGTGGATAGCCTGAATGCAACACAGGGGAGACAGACTTGCTCTCTGTAACCAAGGTTGCCCCTGCTCCTCCTGGCTTTTGCTCTTGCTGTGTTGCTGCCTTCCACCACCATGAACTACTGTTCTGCCATGTCACTCTGTCTTGGAGCCAGCCAAGTATGGTCTGAAATGCCCAATAACTGTGAGCTAAATAAACCTTTCCTTCCTTTATTATGAGTGTTGAGTGTTTGTCCCAGCAACAAGAAAAGAGTTACTGAGTCACATGGTAATCTGTTTTGCCAAACAAATCAAAACATACATGTATACATCCACATGTATGTGCATACATGCATGCGTACATGCATTCATTCAGTCTCATTCCTATTTCTTCTCATTGAGGTAAGCCACGCATTTCTCTCTGACAGGATCAAGTTGGATGTGTCCAGCAATCATCCGTTCTGGATGAACACTTGCGTGCTGGTTCTGCTCTTGGCCATCTTCAGTGATTTCACCATCTCCCAACCTTGAAAAAAGACTTACCTTGCCACACTGATGATTCGTTCACTTATGGACATTGTAATTCAAGGGATGCATAAAACAAAACTTTCTCAAATTTTATTAAGTTTTCATTTAGCTTATAATGTATATGTTATTTCCATGAAGTTCATGCTTTCTGTAACATTGTCCATATATTAGGTATTCAATATATCACATCTCAATCAAAAGGCTTTCCACTGTGCATTACTCTCCAATTCTTCATTCTTTATGCCTCTTCTCTTTTCATCATTGCACAATTCCATCTTCATCCTATCCTCTTATCTTTTATTGCAAATGACAATGTTGGCTTTCTTTTTTCTTTTAAGGATCAATGCTTTTGTGCATTGTTAATGCTATAAGTGAGTCTGTGTTCTCAAAACTGGCAAACTATTCAGTGGTGAAAAGCTTATTCATATTCAAGTTAAGGCAAATTTGGATGGAAGCCCACTCTGCTTTGACTGCCAACATATAGCTGGCATTTGAGAGACTGTCTGAATCTGCGGCCATGTGACAGTATTATGTGTAAGCGAACCACATGCTTTAATCAGTTGGCTTATTTATGTAGAAAGTTTAGCAAGCGAGAAAAGGATTGGCTTGAGCACTGCTCTGTGCACGTTTCTTTTGGTTAAACCATGATGGGATCAGTGCTCTGAACCATTTCAAAAACTCAATTCTGAGATAAATACACCAGATGAAGTGAAATGAGGACGTTCATGAAGCATAATGATCTCAGATAAAGGAAACTAATCTTTAAGAAGAATAAATGAATCAATTTGGTATTTGAGATAAAACAACCAAGCTCCTTGAATACATTTTATTGTTTCAATAGAGCAAATAGAAAAAAGACCAAAACAACATTATCTGGCCAACTGCCATCACTCTGACTAATGTCAGAAATATAGTCTGTACATATTATATAGTCAAGATATTTGGCGTATTTTCTAGACATGCAATATAAGTTTATTTCTTTTATACTATCATTTTATCTTAGTGCTTTATAAGGAAAATTTTACATATTATCTAGATATCTCTGTTTTGAAGAAAGAATAATTTTTGTCTGTTTTGTACTTTGGGTAATTATTTTGAAGATAATGATACATAGTATTAACTATAATTATTCTCTTACTTTGATAAAATTTTTGTATTCTTTTTACATAAAATAAAAATATAAAAAACATGCAAATGTGTTTTTACACTTACTCCTTCCTGTATGCAGCACAGAAAACATGCAAGTTTTATGTCTTGTAAAGAACTAACGAGATATATCACTAGATGAAACTCAAATGGTTGGTTGGTAGGTAAGGAAGAAAACATTTTCTTTGTTCTTCCTTAATAATCCCTCATTGTTCTACATGGACTGGAAAGCGTTTAGCAGCCTAAGTACAACAGAAGAAAAAGAAAGACTCAAAATGAATTTTGCAGAAATGCAGGAAAAGCTAGCAGGAAGAGGCTTTCACAGAGCGGGGCTCACTGTGGTCTACAAAGAAGGGAAAATGGGAGAAAAAGCTCACTTCCTAGAGCAAATGTATGCACAAATATCCAGTAGTAAGGAGGAAAAGCCAAAAAATTAGAGAAATATTTTTAGATGCCCCCACCAGGAATGATGCACGTGTCACAAAATTACTGTTTCTTTCCACAAAAGTTATTTGGATAGCTCCCTACTAAAGTCCTTTTACCCTATTTTTGTCAGTAGTTTTAGTATTTCTCATCTGTCCTTTATCCATTTCTGAATCATTTGCAATTTTCTGCTACAACAGCTCTCTCCATGATGTTAAAACATAAAATACATTTGCTGAAATTATATATATATATAAATGTACACTAGAACTATTGATTTAAAATTCATGACGCAGCAGGCAGAAAAGATAATTTGGAGCTGTATGGTGTGCTGACTTCAGAAATAATTTTCCTGTGATTGGTCCCCATCTTCTGCGCTTGCTTCTGTGGTTGCTGCAAATGCACATAAATGTCTTGGTTGTTTGCTGCAGAAATCTGGATGTGCTGGCTGCAAGAGCCTGTCCACTTGCCCCACTTTTCTACGTGAGCACACGAGCTCTAAGTGGGTTCACATAATTATTTATGCTTCAATGAGTGGACGCACATATCTGGCAGACCTCAAATGTTTTCTTCCATCATTCCGTTGCTTCTGGTTAGCAATAGTTAGGTTATTGCTCCTGATTCAGAGGCGCTGCTTCTGCACATCGCGACCTCGAATGCATCTTATCAGAGACGTCAAGAAGCGAGTGGGAAGTGCAGTTCGAATACATAATTTTCGGACCGGCGAGATAGATCAATGGTCTAAAGAGCCTGCTTAGGCAAGCCTACACAACCGCAGGAACCCTGTTTCGATCCTGGCACCACCTGCCATGCAAGCCCCACCCTAGGACAGGCTGAGCTAGCCATAAATAAGTAAATAAGTAAGAAAATAAATAAAGTTTGAAAATAGGCTATAATTTTTTATTATTAATTTTTATTCATTTTAATGAGATAAAATAGCAATGAAATAGTTAATAGTTTCAAAAGAGGTTAGTAACACAATTACAATAATTAATACATTGCTTATTGTTGTCTTCATAGTAGTTATTTGAAGGACAAGATCCAGGCATAATATCTTGTCTAAACAATATTAGTACAAACATTTCTTCTCATTGAACCAAGAGAAAGTAGCTGCATAACTATCCTAACTATTTTGTATATACATATATACATATTTTTCCCTACAAAATGGTCCTTTATTTATATCCCCTTTTTTGTTTTGTTTTGTCAGAGATGGGTGTTCTATCACTATTAGAGAAGTTGTATTTGGAGAAGTCTTTAAAGGACCTGATCAATAAAGTTGAAATACAATTTTTGTTTTTAAATGAAATGCAGGATTGGTCTTGCTGGTTCTAGACATTCAAAATCTTTCTTGTGAGTCATGTAAGATGTCCCCAGATACGAAATGTCTTGACAAACTTTACTTGTGTGGATTTCTTACATCAGAAGGGAACTTCGTGGGTGTCTTATGTGAGATGCAGAAATTTATTATAGCAGCAGTGCTGTTTTAGGCAACTCTTACTATTTCATTGTAGATGATCAGTCAGATGATAAAACTGTAAGTGCAACTCTCTTCTGGTCCTAAGTGCCTGCTTCTCTAGCACCAGCTGCACTGCTGGGCTGTTGATTGGCTCCTGGTGATACCCAGAGTTTAGTGAAGCTTCGGAGTGCTCCTGGTGTAAGTTTCAGGCTGTGTGTTCCTTGTTTACTCACCACAAATAAATATTAAAAGTGGCTTGTTTTCTCATTTTAACTTCCACTGCCACAAGGATGTCCAGTGTGCAGCTGGAAAAGGGGAGAGAAAAAGGAGAAGATGGTGGCAATCATATGTGTGGCTGCAGAGCGGACCAGGAGAAGGTCCCTGTTTCCTACTGCACAGGGTTGCATCCTGGGTTTCCTTGCTGGATCTCCCTGTCCACATCTCCATTCTGGCCTGCTCCATTTCCTGAGTTATCTGGATAAAGCTGTCACTATTCACCTTCTCGGCTCTATAAAATTCAGTATTTGTTTTTCTTTTGTTTTGACTACTTACTAAACAAGCAGATTTATTTATTTGTTTATTGCTTGCTTGCTTGATCAAATGATCTTAGCACAGAGGAATGAATCCAGGGCTTCACATGTAAGGGAAGTTTTCTACCTAAGTGTCATTCACAGATCCAACTTTTATTTTAAGATAAGATTTCTCTAAATTGTCCATGCTGGTTTTGAACTTGGAATAGGCCTGCCTCAGCCTTTCAAGCAGCTGAGATGATAAACGTGTGCCACTGTGCCTGGATATATACACTGACTTCTATCTGTGGTCAGACATCCCCATTTTAAAATTTCCGACCTGTTATCTAATTTTGCCTCTAAGAAAAAAGAAAATCTTGTTTTGTTAATGTTTTTGACGTTAATCAACTAGAATGTATTATCTCCATTTATGAAAATGTTATTTCTGTTATTGTTTTATCTCAGCCATTGGAGATAACAGAAAGTGGAAGTTTCACGGAAAGCAGAATTTACCCACTGAGCTCAAAGGTTTCTTGGTTCCAGTAGGAAAAAAAAAAATGCTGCAGATATGTGAGGGAAAAGAAACTACGGGTTATTATGTGTGTGCTGTGAGGTCAGTTGGCATCACAACCTTAGTAAATTTGGAGTTTTCTTATGTATATTTTCTGAAGCATTTCAATAAGATTAATTAAAAGCTAATCAAATCATATAAAATATTTAGATCCCTGTAAAGTTGGATGAACTGAAAAATGAGAAAGGTAAATGTGTTACACTATTAAATGTAGATAAATTCACCTGGGAGAAGCGTGAAGTAAAGTGACTCTGGAATAATCACTACAGATTTAATATTGACTATTTTAATTTTAGATAATCAGAGAAGGCTAATCATTACTATCTATTCATTATAGTATAGGTCAAAATGCGTTTTTGTTCTTTTCAAATTCAACTATTGATTATTAAATTTTAGTCATTTATTATTTATAATCATAGTAGTATTTGCAATTGACTTTTCATTTTCCTATAAAGAAACGTTAACCACTTCTCCGCTGCTGGTGAAATGCAGACTGGGGCCACCATCATGGAAAGCAGTGTGGAGACTCCTTAAAAAACTAAAGCTGGAAATCCCATTCAATCCAGCTATCCCCCTACTGGGAATTTTTCCAGAAGAACTGAAAACAACATATCATAGTGATATCTGTGCACCTATGTTCATAGCAGCACAATTTGTGATAGGTAAATCCTGGAAACAACTAAAATGCCCATCATCTGAAGAATGGTTGAAAAAGATATGATATTTTCATAAAATGGAATATTACTCTGCTATAAGGAATGATAAACTAGAAGACTTCATATATAAATGGATTTATCTTGAACGTATACTCATAAGTGAAATAAACCAGACATACATACACAAATATCATATAGTCTCCCTAGTGTAAGGACTCAAAAGAATATATAAATAAATAAATTTTGGGCAGTACCAGGAATCAATCTCAGGATCTTGAATTTTCTGCATTCTCAGCCCCTATAAAATTTTTTTAGAAGAGTGACTTACGTACAAAATGCATTTGGAAGAGTTAAAAAAATAATGTTTATTGAAAGTGTTAATGTTTAATTGTTTGATCAGTCTTACATACCCATGTCTGTTGATCTATACTGACTTGATGATGAAAATATATAATGCAACCATCGTTAACTTTTTCTTGTTTTGAAATTCTATACTATATGTACTCTTACTTGTTACTGTTTTTTTCTATTTTTGTTTCTGCTATTTTTACTCTTTAAAATAAAAAAGAAAAAAATAATAGAAACTCAGCAATGATTGCTATATTGATAATGCCTTCACATTAATTATTTAGGTTACCAGATATAAGCATGCAAAATCAGTTATTAAAAAGCTGTAAGAAATTGAAAAGAAAAAAATTTAGCACTAACTACTCCATTTAATAGACTGAAGAAAGCATCAGCACAATTATCCAAGCTATCCTGTATATATACGAAGACTTTCTCTTCCCTGAATTATGTAGGCACTTTTCTCAGAAAAAAAAAAAAAAAAAATCTATTGAAAAAGAGTTATACATTTATTTTCAGACTCGAAGTTCTTTTCCTCTTTGTTCAATCTCTTCATTTCTTCAGTTTAAATAGTGTTGAATTCAGGTAGTATAATCACTCCGAACTGATTTGCCTTTTACATGCTGTTGCCTATTTCTGGTCCTTTGTATTTCTATGTATTTTAGGATATAAAAATAATGTAAGCTTGATAGTGAGTGCACTGACTTTATATGTCACGTTGGACACCTATATACATCTTGAAGTTACTAATCTTTTCAAGTCACGAAAATCAAACATACAGTGGTATTAGGGATAAAACTCAGAAGGCGAAGGTGAAGAAAAAAAACAGTGAAAGTCCCAGTCATTTACAAGTTTCAGAGTCATTGGAAATGCTGAAGTGTTGTAAATAGGTCTTATTATTTGCATCAAAAATAATTCTATTTTTAGTAATAACTTCAAATTCCATTAGTTCAGATGAGATCAGACGCATTGAGGGTGCTATACCCAGAGACCCATTAGTTCAAATGGCATGGCTTTCCTGTTTATAACAATGAATTATCATTAATGTAATATTTGTTGTCTTTCTATGAACAATATTAAAGCCCCTTCTCCCATGTCATTGTTTTTGGTTTAACAAATTAGTTTTCATTTTTTACAGTATTTTTTTTCCTATGGAATTTATATATCATTAGAACAAAGTAGGAAATAAATGAGTTCATTTCTAAATTTAATACTTATTCAAGAACAACAAATAATTATTGAGTGCTGGGAGCTAAAACTACTTAGGTGAACAATTGTGAACAATCTGTTTTACTTTATTTTATAAAGTTGTGCATTAATTTCCATATTTTTGTGCTTCATAGCTGTAATTTCAATTTTAAAAATTTACATCGCAAATTTAATTAAATCATTTGTTATATCACTGAATTTTTCAAAAGTTACATAGTAAAAAATCAAAATTTTATTTTTATTTAGATTACCTTTACTTTTAGCAAATATCTGTAATTTTTATGTGCAGGATTTTCTACTCTTTTATGTTCATGGAACTGTTTTCTTAATTCACTTCAGGAAATTTTTGGCTATTAAGATCACAAGAACAGAACTGAATTTTATATAATGATTTTTTATCTGTGACCATTATAAATTAATTTATTTGTTCTATTAGTTTTACTATTTGTGAATACTTTAAATTCTGTACATAGAAGGTCACATTACTCACTAATAAAAACAGATTTTTTACCCTTACGAATCTCCTTCCTTCCTTCCTTCCTTCCTTCCTTCCTTCCTTCCTTCCTTCCTTCCTTCCTTTCCTTTTACCTTTCTTCCTTTGTATCAGGAATCTCTAACATAGGACTTTGCGCTTGTCAGGCAGGCGCTGGGCTGCTGAGCGATATCCTGGGCCCTAAGTCTTTAACTTTTTCATTCCTCCCCTTTCTTTTCTTGGCCTGGCTAGGTTTGATGTTGACTAGATGTGGTGAAAGGCAGCTTTGTTGTCTTATTCCTAATCTTGGAGGAAAGTTTGATTTAGTCTTCCCTTATTTACTTAGTCTTTCATTTCTAGGTCTGTTGTTAGGTGCAAACTCTTCATAGATTCCCTTTTATAGGTTGAGAAATTTTCTTCTAGTTTTAGTGTATAGAGAGATCTTTTAATAGATAAGTATTCAATATTATCAGATTTTCTTTCTGTATTTATTTAGATAACCATGTGACTTATTACTTGTTGTATTTACATATTTGCTCATAGTATGTCATTCTTTTCAAGTGTTGTTGGATTTGGCTTCCTAATATTTTAAGAATTTTGGCATTTATGTAGGAAGTGCTTATCCTTATGTTTCTGAGTGTTAAAATTGGTGTTACTTATTGTCTAAATATTGAGTAGAATTCACCATTGCATTTGGACTATTTTCTAGAATTCATTCAACTTCTAGTTCAACTTATTATGTCTACTTAGATTTTTAATTTTTTTCAAATTGATTCTGATCTTTTTTTAGGAATGCATTCCTTTTATCTAAGCTGTCTAAAGTTTAATTTCATTTAAATTTTTTTAGCCAAATATTTTTAAATGTTTACAAATTTCCCTTATAATCCTTTAATTTCTCTAGGATCAATAGCAATGGTCTCAGTCTCATTCCTGTCTTTGCAATTTGTGTCTTTTCTTCTTTCTTTGGTTAGTTGAAAAAGCACTTTTTTCCCTCAATTTTATTAACCTTTTCTAAAACCAGCTTTTGGTTGAACAGATTCTCATTATTGCTTTTCTGTTTTCTCTTTCACTGATTTCTACTCTAATTTTTATTTCCCTTATGATGTATGACTGGAGTATTTACTGTTGTCTTAAACTAGATGCCTAGGCTATGGTGTGAGGATTTTGTTCTTTCCTGATAAAGTCACTCAAATATATATGTTTATTCCTAAGAATGTGTTATTCAATTGTAAAATTTGGTTCTATTTCTGTTGTCATTCAATGAAACTATTTTCTAATGTGCTCTGCTGGGTTTCCATTAGCCATCAAAGCATAAATGGGAAGGATTGATTTTGGCTCACAATTTCAGAGGTTCCACCCAGTCCATGATCTAGTGACCCTAGGATATCATGGTCAGAAGCACTTGGTAGAGCAAAGCTGTTTAGCTCATGACCAGCAGGAAAAAGAGAAGAGCGACTGTGCTCTTGTAGAGGATGCCTCCCGTGGTTTTCTACCAGGCCCCAGCTCTTGAAGTTAACATCTCTTCCTAATAGCAACAAGTTGGAGAATTTCTTTAACACATGGGCCTTCGTGGGACATTTTAGATCCACAGTGTAGCACTTCTTCTATGACATTTCTCCTGTGACACTGTGTGACACACTCTAGGATCAAGAGTGTGTGATTCCTACCTTGGTCTGCTGATTGACTTGGTATAGTTTTTTTGGGGGAGAAGGCCTACCCAGGGTGTGAGCGCTGCCTACCCTAGGGTCATGTAGTCTGGCTAGAACATGTGGGATGGAAATGGCTGCTCTCATCACTGCTGCTTCTTCACTATTTTACTACTTTTGTGCCTTGCTGGGTTCTTCCTTCTGTGAGTCATTTTTCCTCTGTAATGTCCCCCTACCATGCCTCC
This sequence comes from Myocastor coypus, assembly GCA_004027025.1. NCBI lineage: Eukaryota > Metazoa > Chordata > Mammalia > Rodentia > Myocastoridae > Myocastor > Myocastor coypus. The sequence continues at coordinate 14,186 of PVJA010026625.1, forward strand.
TTTGCCTAGGAGCCAGCCATGAACTGAAACCTCTACACAAAAGGAGCTAACCTTTTCCTCCTTCACTTTAGGTGGTGGATATTTTGTCTCAGCAATGAGAAGAATAAATACGATAGATGTGTTTTACAAATTTGATAAATGATTTCCAAGTCTTTGTGAATTCCCTTCAATTATAAATCTCTGCCTATTCCATTCTGGTTGAAGAGTATAGTCCATGTGATTTTTTTTTTAAACTCTGGGAGTTTATTAAGACTTATCTTATGACCTAACCTGTAGTCTAAAATGAAGGAAGTTTCCTGTGCACCTGAAAGGATTGTATGTTCTTTAGTCATTGGGTGTAATATTTCACAAATTTTTCAGATTAGTGGTAGATATTATGGTTCAAGACTTCTAGGGAGCCTGGTGGGATGGCTCAGTGGTCTAAAGCACCTGCTTGGGAAAGCTTGGGTAGCTTCAAGTACCTTGGTTCGATCCCTGGCACCACATGCTGCGCCAGCCCTGCCCTCAGGGCGGGCTGAGCCGGCCATTAAAAAAAAAAAAAAATGAGTGAATAAACAAAGATTCTGAAACAAGAAAAAAAAAAAATTCTAAAAAAAAAAAAAAGACTTCTATACCTTTTTCTGTCTACTTGATCTACCAATAACTGAGAGTGTAGTAGTGAAATTTCCAACAGTAAATGTTACATTATTTGATTCTCCTTTCAATTCTTCTAGTTTCACATCATATATTTTGAGGATCCAATGTTAAATGAATATGCATTTATGTTTGTTAGAGCTTCCTGGTGAATTAAATTTGTTGTATTATAAATTGTCTATCTTTTCCTCGATAAAATGTCTTGCCTGAGTTGATATAACTTCTCTGGTTTTCTCATAATTAATTGCTTTTATGGTATTTATTACTTTATCCTTTTATTTTCAATTTATTTGTGTCATAGACTCTATGTTGCATCCCTTATAGAATATATAGTTGGATCTTGCTTTTTTATATGCTCTGGTAATATCTTGTCTCCTCTCATTTTGCTTTTCTGTTCTTCTAGGTCTTAATTATCATATATTTTCAGCACACCATTTGAAATAGTCTGTTGACTTTTTTCTTTTACATTTTGGAGTTACTTTCTCAGTGATTCTCCTAGGAATTATAATATGCATCTTAATTTATCATTCTACTTCAGATTACCATTAATTAAATTTCAGTAACATATAAAAACTCCATTGAGATATATTTCTATTTCATCACTAATACCTTGTATTATTCTTGTGATTTATACTTCTATATGTTACCAATTCAATATTATAATTGTAGATTTATGTAATGTTATGTATTTGAAGATATTAAGAGAAGAAACGCAGAAAATGCCAAATCTCTTATATTAACCCATATATTCAACATTTCTGGCATTTTTCAGTTCTTCTGTGGAATCAGGTTACCTCCTGGTAACATGCATTTATATCATTCTGAAGGTCTCCCTTTAGAATGTGTTATAAAGCAGGTTGACTAGAAACAAATTTTCTCTTTTTCATTGGGAAAGTATTCTATTTTGTCTTCATCTTCACAGACAGTTTGATTACATATAGAAATTTTAGTAGAGTTTTCTTCTTCAAAACTCTGGAGAACATAATTTCACTGCCTTTTGAGTGGAATTGTTTTAAATAAGACGTCAGCTGTTATACTGATTGCCCTGTATACATGAAGAGCTATGGTAATATCTCGGTTCACAAACACTTCCATTAAGAAAAAAAAAATGATTAATGCACAAAAGTCTTTGGCAAAATTTTGCCAGTGTCTGAAAACTCCACACTGATGAGGAACATGACCTCGGCTACTTTGTCACACAAATGTATGGTCACCTTCCCCCAAGTCAGGCAGTGAATTAAGTTCATAAGCCAAGGTGCCATTGTATTTTTATCTTCCTGTTTTAAACTTTTTATCTTTTACATTTCATGCTGTGTCTGGATATAAATATCTGTACTTATTTTGACTGAAGGTTGACAGTTCTCTTGAATGTATAAATTAGTTACCATTCCCTAATGATATTTTTCACCACTGTTTTCTCAATGTCCCCTTTCAGGGTCAGGATATAGCTCAGTGGTACAGTGCCTGGCTGGTAAACATGAAGTCATAATTCAACTTCTCTACAAAAAAAGACATGATCAGTGCTGTCTTTCATTCTTATGGAAATACCATTAAACATGTATTGTTGTGCTTGGTGCTGTCTCTAAGGTCTTTGATGCTAGGAGTAGTTTTATTCATTTTTTTTTTTCTGTTATTCTGACTAGGAAATATATACTGAGCTAGGAGTAGTTTTATTCATTTTTTTTTTCTGTTATTCTGACTAGGAAATATATATTGACCCAATTTTACATTCCTTCTTTCTTCTGCTCTCTTAAATCTATTTAACCCTTCTACTCTGATTTTCATTTCAGTTACTGTGTTTTTCAACTCAAGAGTTTCTATTTTGTTCCTTTTTTTAAAAACTTCATATTCTTAAGCGAAGTAAATCAGATCTGCATGTGCAATGTCATATTGTCTCCCTAGTGCAAGCAACTGAAAAAGTAAATAAAGTCTGAAAGGTACAATAGATACTGTGAAAAGGGAATCAATCTGTTGAAAGAAGGAAGTAGTGAAATAAAGAGAGGGGAAGGACCAGGGTGGGAGGAAGAGATATACCTATGTATATGTGCAGCATGGCTTGCATAATTGTACTGTGGATTTCCAATGGTTTATGGAAAGGAGCTATTAATGCTTTTCTTCTTTTCATTTTTCTTTCTTCTTTCTCTTTCATTTCTTAAAAGATTTTTCTTTTTCTTCCTTTTTCATAATTTTGTATGCATATATCTGACAGTCTAAACAACTGAGTTGAAGACAACACTATGCAATACAACAAATACAGTTGAATTTATATTCTTTTGCTTAGTGAAATTCTGTATCATTTCTAATTTTTATTACTATTTTGGATTCTCTTTAAAAATGAAAAAAAATTCAGGTAGATAGTCAAGTTCATAATTTTATCGCTATTATTGTCATGTTGTCCTTAATATTCTAACCTAGTTTTGATAGTGATTGTTCTTTGAACATAATTTGAGGCTTTATTTTGTAAATTCAGTATATCTAAGGACATTGAGAGATGTTTCATTGACTCCTATTTCTGTTTCCATGCATATATCCTAATTTCTGATGAAACATGGACATTTTAGATAATATATTATAGCAATTCTATATTTTGACTTCCTTATGAAAGTTAATGTTGGGGATGACTCAGTGAGTTATGTCTGTGAGAACTGTCTTCCTACAATGTGTGGCTAAAGATGAGTTGTTACTGACTGTTTTTTGTGCTTGTTTTTGTTCTAAAGCTGGTTTCCTTTGGATCATCTCTGTATAGCTTAGTTGACTCTAAACATTTTGATAGAGGATACCTATAAACATTGTGAATCAGTAAGGCTCCTGTAATATAAAAAATAAGGAGCCAAAGCTCTGAGTGTGAGTGAGGCCACCCTGGGGCCCGCCAGATCCCCGTTCCACCCAGAGCCCAGGCCCAGCATGTGAGAGAGACCACTCAGGGCCTGCCAGAAACTCACTAGTCCCAGCATTCAGGTCTGGCATGAGTGGGACCACCCAAGCCCACCAGAAACTCATTTGATCCAACACTCAGGTCCAGGATGTACGTGGAACTTCATCCTTCAGAAATGCCCGGTTTGGAACCCTATGGCAGAACTTCCTACAGAGATGGTAGAGGCAACATCTACCCAGCTGACCCAGGAGCAGAGAATCTTGCCAGAGTGATATAGCAGGTTTACTTCCAAGGGAAGCATCAGAGAGAAGTGGAGCACAGCAGCCAGACCCAAGCCATACCCACTTGGACCAGTTTGAATTTGGTAGATCTGGATCTGGAGCTAAGATAATAATTAAGAAACCTCTACATCAAAGGTCAGAATGCAGGGCTATACAGAATGACAAAGAGAAGAAACAAAATGCATTCTCAAGCCCCAAGCCAATCCAGAAAAAATAGAGGAGACAAGAGCACAGAAGAAACTGGAAATCACACACCTGAAATCTCTGAAATAATAGAACCTAAAGTAAAGAAACAACTGCAGAAAGGTATAGAGGAAATTAGATCAGAAATAATTTCTGAAGTAAAAAAGAAAATGGTAACCATAATGAAAGAAGTACTAAATGTTTCTAAAGAAAACACTGATGAAAATTAGAGGAGAATAGAAAAATGATGGAATCCTTAAATGAGCAATGTAGGAAAGAAATAGAATGCACGAAGCAGATTCAGAGTACTATACAGGATCTTAAAACCTCAATCACAAGCTGGCAACACCATTTCAATGAAAGTGAAAATAGGCTTTCGAACCTTGAAGATACTATTACGGCTAGTGAAAAGGTATGAAACCATCTCTTAAGAACAACTAGGATGCAGGAAATAGTAATTCAACATCTGCAAGATGATGCAATAATGAACAGCACGAGACTAATAGGCATCAATAAGAAAGAGGAGTCAATACAAATGATATAAAAAGAATATGGACAGAAGTAATAGCAGAAAACTTCCCAAATATGGAGAAACAATCTGACATTCAGTTTAACTGAAGCCTATAGAACTCCAAATAACATCAACGCAATTAAAACCACACCCAGACATACAATAATCAAGATCCCAGAAATTCATCTCAGGAACAGTATACTAAAACCACTAGAGAAAAGAAACATATCACATTTTTTTTTCTGTCTTTTTGAGATAGGGTCTCGCTACACAGTTAAGGCTGGCCTTGAGCTCACTTTTGTAGCCCAGGCTGGTCTCAAACTCACATCGATCCTCCTGCCTCAGCCTCCCAAGTGCTGGGATTACAAAACATATCACATTTAAAGGCAGATTTCTCTTCACAAACCATGAAGTCAAGAAGAACATGGAGTAAAGTCCTTTAAGTCCTGCAAGAAAACAAATTCCAACACAGACTGCTATACCCTGAAAACTCTCTTTCAAGTAAAATGGAGAAGTGAAATGCTTCCATGAGAAAGAACAACTAAAGAATTTCATGATGACAATACTAACCATACACAGATTACTAAAAGACTAAAATGACCACAACTCCATGAATGAGCATGGAAAGAACCCATCAAATGGGACAAGCAATTAAAAATAGGAGAAAAAGAAGTATACAATAGCAGTCTTTCAATTATTCTTTTGTATGCAGCAATAAAGTATTTCCAGCAGCATATTCTACAAATGAACTTCTCCTGTACCTCATGAGTCATAATTCTGTCCAGGTCTACAGTGTAGATATCAAGATATCAGTGTAGATATCAAGCAAACAGTAGTAGCTTAGTCCCACAAGTGACACCTGGCCACCAGTAAGCATCTTGGACACTGTCCACATCCACAATATACTAGAACTTTGTACAATACCTTATCCCTAAACTGTTAGAAGTGTTGGTAATATATTTGCTATCCTACTCTTTATGTTATGTTTTATTCTTAGTAATTACTTTACTATCATGAAAACTTTCTCTTAATTGATATTTTTATATATATTAACCTATTCAAATACTATGTGAGTACTCTGAATTGATCATAGATTCATACATATGATACACAACATTTCAGCCTCTTAGTTGGGCTCATAACTTAATTTGAATTTTGGAATATTGTTTTGAAACATTTAATTTGAATTAATTAATGTTTAATTAATTTATGAACATTAGTTTTAATTTTTGTTTTATGATTTTGACTGTATCTTTTACCTGAAATCTACTTATAAGATATGATATGATATTTCTCAGTATTAGAAACTTTTTAAAAACTATAAAAAAGAATAGGAAAAAATATAAATAAATAAATAAATAAATAAAACCTGACCACAACTTAAAAACAAAATACATTTGTGCATAGTTAAGGTAATTCATCCAATATTGGGCTGTTGAGGTCTTCTATATTTTCTCCACACCTGCACATGGTTTTAGAACTGACTTGAATATTTCGGCTCTCTTGAACTCTGTCTTATCTCTATGAAGAGCACACTGGACTTCAGTCATATCTACCTCTACCCCTGGCACGATCAAAACGTGAGACTGGTAGAGTCTTCACACCTCTACTCGACCTCCATTTAACTGCTCAAAGCACCATTTTCCTGTGTAACCCTACTGAGAGTGTAAGTTGCTCAACTACTGTCTCAATCTCTCCGTGTCAACCTAGTTCCCTTTCACTGTGTCAGAGAAGCTGTTCATTGTTCTACACTTTGGCATTTGCTGTTGACTTACAAAAAGTGGCAGACGGGAACAGTACCAGGTTCATGCTACACTATTTGTACTTAAATTCAAACAATATTTTTTGAAAGAGAGAATTGTGTTTATTTTATTATTTTTAAGAGTAAAAATAGCAGAAACAAAAATATAAAGAAACAGCAACAAGTAAGAGTACATATAGTACAGAATTTCAAAACAAAAAAAATTTAATAATGGTTGCATTACATACTTTCGTCATTATATCAGTATAGATCAACGGACATAGGTACGTAAGACTGATCAAACAATTAAACATTAACATTTTCAATAAACATTATTTTTTTTAACTCTTCCAAATGCATTTTGTATTTAAGTCACTCTTCTAAAAAAAAATTATAGGGGTTGAGAATGCAGAAAACGCAAGGTCCTGAGATTGATTCCTGGTACTGCCCAAAAATTATTTATTCTTTATTTCTTCTTTTGAGTCTTTACACTAGGAAGACTATATGACATCTGCATATGTAGGTCTGGTTTATTTCACTTATGAGTATATGTTCAAGATACATCCATTTAGATATGAAGTCTTCTAGTTTATCATTTCTTACAGCTGAGTGATATTCCATTTTATGAAAATACCATATCTTTTCAACCATTCTTCAGATGATGGACATTTTGTTTGTTTCCAGGATTTAGCTATCACAAATTGTGCTGCTATAAACATAGGTGCACAGATATCACTATGATATGTTTTCAGTTCTGGAAAAATTCCCAGTAGGGGGATAGCTGGATTGAATGGTATTTCCAGCTCTAGTTTTTTAAGGAGTCTCCACACTGCTTTCTATAGTGGTTGTACCAGTCTGCATTCCCACAAACAGCAAACAATATTTTACACATGACTACTTCTAAGATTTTTTTGTATTTTTGGTCAGTTTTAAGGGGACAAAAACAGTCATTTCTGTTAACTTTTTCCAGCCTTGTAGTTAGTTTTGAGAGTCAGAATTTGCCAATTTCTTCATTTGACCATAGCTCTGTCTAACTTATTATTTGAAACCTTTTGTAGCAAATATGGTAGTCTTGTTTCTGAAACTACTCCACGGAGTTGTGGTGAGACTAAAGTCAAACAATTTTTACTAAGTAAATCCTGAGAATTACAAGCAAGGTAACTGCATATAACTGGGTGGCTTGTGTCCTCCAAAAATCTGTTGAGTAAAGTGTGAATGGGGATGAAATTCAGCTTGTGTTCTACTAGTCAAGCCCTGCTTTGCATTGACCCATACATCTGGAAAAGACAGGGAGGTATATTTAGTTTTTGTTTTCTTCTTATTAATACAAAGATACGTAGTCATGTTGTTGTTAGATTTCTTTCCTTCTCTCACACCCTCCACCCTTCTTTGATTTAGGCTAACTCCCTTACCTGGAGCTCCTCCACATAGTCACACAAATGGTCTTTATTAATTTCATACCCTTTGGTTGTTTGTCTTTTCATTTTATTGCTTTATTTAATTTCCCAGGGTAAGTGAGCTCAATGTTCTTACGCACCCATTTATCGAAGCATGAATTGAAAAGAAGTTGCAAGTTACTGCAGCTGTTTGTACAGGCACTGGGAACAATATTGGTAATCACTTTTCTGTCAGAAACGGAGTTCCTGAATTCTTTCCATAGACACAAGACCCCTTTAAGACTCATTTTTTACTACGTCTGACACCTGACTTCCTATTAAAGGATATACTGAACTTGTCTTCGACCTCAGGAACATAGAACTCAATTTATTCAGCTTATCTTTTAAAATATTTTTTCTACTGCAGGGTATTTTCATTATTTTTCATTCTTGTAGGCTTCTAGACTTAGCAGACCTCTGAGAGCAATTTAGGCACTAAGCTTGCTCTCTAGCAAGTAACGTTTCTTTAATTTGTATGTGGCCAACAGGTGTGTAGATTTTTCTTTATTTTTGGGCAAGCCCATTTAGCTCGAGTGCCAGCTAGTCCTTCCTGTTATGCTTCCTGAGGTGGAAATGGGAAGGGTGCTTTCATCTTTTGAAGGGAAAATGTTTAAAGAGGGAAGAGGAACAAAAGATGTACGTCCAACCACAAGTGCTAGCCTAGCCCTGGACTGTATCCATGCAGGAGGTGAATTTTTACTAATTCATCAGGTTAGCAAAAGTAGGCTTTTCCTTTATTAAAATATAAAACAACTGTATTAATCCAAAACTCCACATACCACACACTCCACAAACTTAGTATGTAAGATTTAATAAACCCCAGTATGTTCACAGAGTTGTAGAACCACAATCAAAATTAGGTCATTTTTGTAGTGCTAAACTCAAACATTCTGCGAGGTCATTGTCATCTCGCAATCCCCATCCCCTAAATCTAAGTAACCACTGTCCTACTCTATCTTAACACATTTTCATACTCTGAGAATTTCTCCCCCACCCCGGCCTTTCAAAATAAATCTAACTGACAGAGTATGCACTACTGTGTTTTCCTGAATGTTGACTCTTGTTTTCTTTCCTGTTTTAAAATTCCCTCACCGCTGTTCTGCTGCAGGCTTCCTTCCTTCCTTCCTTCCTTCCTTCCTTCCTTCCTTCCTTCCTTCCTTCCTTTCTTCCTTCCGTCCTTTCGTTCTTTCTTTCTTCTTTCTATGTATTTATGTATTTATTAAATACAGGGTCTCACTACACAGTTCAGACTTATAGTGATCTTCCTGTCTCAGTTTCCCCAGCGCTGGGATTACAGGCCTGTGCCACCATGTCTGGTTTCAGGGAAGGCATGGTGTACCCAGGGTTCTGAGGCTGGCATGGCTTGCAGTACCAGCCATAGACTTCAAGTCCCTCCACATTCCAGGCAGGCACTTAGAGCACTGAACGATCTCCCCAGTCTCCCAAGCTAAGTCTTTTGCCAAGTGTTGACCCAGCACAATCGCACAATTACTCTTTGCTAATGTCATGGTCATGAAAGGGCAAAAGAGGCAGCGTAAAGTAAAAGATGATGAAAAGAAAGAGATGAAATGCTCATACAAGGGTCAAGCAGTTATGAGTAATCTCCAAGGCACTGTCTAGCCAAAAATGTTAAAACAGCTGTCTTCTCTAACGTCTTCGTTGCTGATGGCTCTGTCTGTTAAATATTCTCAGTGTTCTTGACCTAATTTATAATTGAAAACTTCAAATAGACCATACATACTTGAACACGAGAGAGACAGCCATGACAACACTGAGCTCTCATGCTGGCTTCCCTGAGCAAACACTGACAGAGAATGAAAACTGGAAACAGATCGTGATAATATCTGAAAAAAAGAAAGAATTCCTAGAAAAGGAAGAACATCTAGTCTAAGGGAAGATATTTTAGTAAAACTTTATGCTAAAGTAGCTTGAGCAATATTGGAGATAGGGGGATTCAAAAGACCCGCCCCTAACATATTGTGGACATAAATTTAATGTCTATCTACTGTAGTGTCATGGCGCTATACAACCAAAAATATTGCATGGTAGACAGTTTGAAATAATTCTTTATTCCTTAGAAAATATTTCAAATACTGCTTAATTGCCTTAAAGTGCAGAAAATTTTGACCAACATAGAAAAGAAAGCTGCCAAAAAGAACACAAATGAAGACATTATGTACTAAACAACAGAGACCCAGGAAGATTTGCACAGTAACAGCTTCCATAAAAATCAATTAGGAAAGACATGAAGCCCAACGAATGTACTTTGATCACACATGACTGTGAGACGGTACTAAGAGCCCTAAATGAAGAAATGGAAAGAATCAAAGCCAGATCAGAACGTTTTAGAAAATAGTAACCTAGGCCACGCAACCTTTGCAACTCAGGCTACAGGTTCTTACCAGTCTCTTTGCTGAGAGTGCTGTACACCAAGTTCTGAGCCCACATGTACTTTTTAGTGCCCACTACAATTTCTGTTGTGAATAAACATGGCTACTGTTGTGGGCACCGGCTCACTTTCTGAGCAGTATCTTTGTTGTGCCCACAAAGTGATGTCCCTATATATCTCATGCATGGATACCTGCACTGAGTAAGCTCCTATTTGGAGGATCAAGATTTTTCTACCAAGACAGAGTGGAACTTGTTGTTGTAGGCTGCCATGGTTGAGGTGAGTCTGTCTGGGCCGCATGTGCCTCTCTGAGGCCTCTTGCCTGTTTGCAAAATGATCTCTCATGTGCTATTTTATTGATTTGATAACAAGTAAGAGAACAAAAGTAGTACAAAGGCCACCAGATCTCTCTTCAATCTATATTAAACCAGGGTTTTTGTTTTATTTTGTTTTGTTTTTTTGTCCATCCTAAATAAGTAAAGATGATCTCTTCTTTCTAGGAGGAGCTATTCCATAGTTATACCCTATTCAAGAACTATTTTTATTTCATTTTAAGGAAGGGTCTACAGGGTGTTCAGGGTCTCACTACTAGATCAGACTCACAGTGATCCACCTGTTTACAGCCTTCCAAGAGCTAGGATGACAGGCACATACCACCACACCCAGTCACAATTGCCATTTAAAAAAGGAGTTGATGTTATTTTATCTTACACATAGCTTACTGATAATTCACACTATTGGGGATATAGAAAAATGTTTCATGTATTTAAAAAAAAAAAAACAAACAAGCTTTGGCCCAGCTGGAGACTGAACCCAGAGCCTCGTATGTGGTGAGCATGTGCATTTATCTCCTGAGCAGCATGTCCAGCCCCTGTGTATGGTTTGTTTCTAATGGGGATGGAACATCTAACTTTGAACAAAGTTTGGCTAAGAGATAATTCACACATGACAGAGAAGGCAATTCCTCACTAGGGGGAAGTCACTTAGAAATGCTACTCATTTGATTTGCAATGACAATAAATAGGAATATTAGTAATTTCTCAATGTTATCGGATGTCCATTTCAGTAACTGTTAACTTACTGTCTGCAAATATGTAACTGAAGGACTTTTGAAACTTTTGAATCCACAATGACCCAGAAATTTCTCTACTTTTCCAGTGTGGTCCATCTTTCGGGTAGAACTACTGTTCTGATTCTTTTGTATCCCAGATTTAATCTGCCTGTCATAAAACTTAATAAAACTTCTTTGAGCATAATACCTTTGAGATTTAAAAAAAAATTTTAAAGCAACTTTATCTTTGTTCTTTTTGCAAGACCTTGACTTTCCTTAACATGTCTTGAGGCATAAATTCAGAGTGGTCTGCGGTTTTTCTTAACCAGAGCCCATATTTCTCTGGGAGGTGTCTTATCTGAGCCATTTGATATACACCAGTTGATGAGCCTAAGCAATCCATATAACACTAAGAAAAGCTTTGTAATAAGAGGAAGCCAGAAAATAAGATAGCTACACCTACTTTTATAGATTATCTGATCCTGCCCACTCAATTCATCAATTGGGAAGCAAGACTGGTTAGCATTCTCAACCTTCAGAACAATGCTCTTTCTATTTCTCAAAGGACAAAGTGTGTGTGTGTGTGTGTGTGTGTGTGTGTGTGTGTGTGTGTGTGTGCATTCCTGCTTGCATCCTGTAAACATCCTAGCTGATTTCAGGAGCCTGAGTCCATTTCCTCACACTGACTGAGTCACCTGTAGCCTAGATAGTATTCCCCATCTTAGGGCCACACCCCTTGCTCTGACAGTCTGCAAAGGACATACAGGTGATGACGGGTTTCCTAAGACCTCTTTAAAGATGCTGTAGCTATCAGATGGCAGGATGGGCATAATTTTGCTATATCATGGGACAGAGAGAATTACCACAGCATCACTGGCCTGTGTGTGGCACCCTGAATGTACTGCCAGACATCTAGTGAGGGTGAGTCCTCTGTAGGAGTAGCCTGAAAAACACTGCATTCTACATGGTTTTAATACAATGGAAAGAATATGAGGTTCAGTGTTTAAACACTAATTGAAGACCTCACTGCCATATACTAGCTGTTATAGGTTTGAGCCACCTACTTCATCTGTTTCCAATTATAGGTTAAAGAAATATTTGATGAATGTCTATTTTATATTGGACACTGAGTTAGACTCTTGGGACATTGCAATGACTAAAAGACACCCAGCTTCCTTTCTTGGAAACTTATTATTTTGCTTCAGCTTTCTAACCTATAGTTAGGGACCTTGACAATCGCCATCTTGCTGCCCTGAAAGAACTAAACATGAATGTGGATGGAAAAGCATTTCAAAGCCTGTAGCTCTTCAAGGTTTCACTTGGGACAGGATAAAGGGCTGGCTCCGGGCCCAGTCAGCAGCCCTTCCAGTCCTTGTCTGCGTTGCTTTATTCCCCGCCTCATCTAACACAGAGGGGAACTTCACAGAAACCATGCCCTGTGTAGTTAGCACAACTTCTGTGAGCTCCTTCCACAGGTGAAACTCTAGCCTCACCCCCAGGCTCACCATTTCTAGGAATATGCCTTCTCCAGACCCAGCCTGGGGTGATTTTGGTCCATTAGCATTCACTTATGTCTGCCTGCAGCTCTCCTAATGCTGGGAATTTGTGCTGCTTCTGGCTCATAGAAAAGTGCACTGTACTCACATTAGAGGGGACTCTCTGAGTAACTAACTTATGGGACACCGACAGTAAGTTAAGCCAGTTTGTCCCTAAGATCCAGGCAGTTCTCTGGATGGGGCCGCTGCTGGCATGGTGTCTTTTATGAGTTCTGGCCTGGATCACAAGATCATAGCACTCTTCCTCCCTCTTTGGTCAAAAGTAGCTTTATTTATTTTCTTTGATATTGAAAAAAATTTCAGAAACAGTAGCATAAAATAACACAGATCTATGATTTCAGAGTGTGGAAAGCAGATGTCCATCCTTTCCGGATAGAACAAAAGGATCTTTTCTTTTCTCGCTTCTAGAACTTCCTGTGTTTCCTTGCCTCATGGCCTCTTCCGCCATCATCAAACCAGTAGGGTAGCACCTTGCATCTTCAAATCTCTCCTGCTTCATACTTTTCTCTTCAATCTCTGTCTCTGTCTCTATCTGTCTCTCTCTTTCTCTCTCTGTTTCTCTGACTCTGCCTCTCCTTTCTCTTTTCCCTTCCTCTCCTTCCCTCTTTCCCTCTTCTCTCAGACTTCTGCTCTCCTCTTCATATTCATTCCTGTTCTGCGTACTATCACACTTCCTTCTTTCACTTACCAGGACCTCAGAGTGCGCTGGCTAATCTGAAAAATCCAGGATAATCTCATCTGCAAAGAGTTTTGTCATACAAGACAAAATATACACAAGTCTTGGGAAGAAAGGCTGTGTACACGTGCGTGTGTGTGTGTGTGTGTGTGTGTGTGTGTGTGTATGTGTGATGGACCCACCATACTAGTATCTTCTGAGATCCTCTCTCCTGAAGAATCTAACACGACAAGTTCAGCGGCTCTGCTGCCCTTGCAGGGTACCACATGACTTTCTAGAGGCAATGCTCCCATCCTGTGCTGTGGTTTAATGGTTGGCCTGGAGCATCATGCTGTCATAAAGGCTGAATGGAACCAGAGTCAGACAATCAGTGAACTAGGAAGTCTAATACAGAGCTAAGAAGCTCTGCAGTGATCCTCAAAGCATGACCATAATTATGTTACTTTTCAACTCAAAAGTAAGAATTAGGTTATTAATAGTGTTATATAGTTTTATACACACATGATTAATGAAAACATACACAGTGCATGCTCAAAAATGTTCTACTGATGGGGCGCACAACTCACAGTGTGAAGACCACTTTCCTAAAGTAGCAACTTGACATAAGCCTGACAGAACAGCACAGGAGGGAAGACTGAGAGGGCTAGAGTCTGTGAATATTAAGCCTAGACAGCTCCAGTTTGAATGGCCAGAAAGAAAGAAGTGAAAACCAAGGAACTCATTCTGTTGAGAGGGAGAAAGAGAGAGAGAGAGAGACAGACAGACAGACAGAGAGTGACAGAGAGAAACAGACAGAGGAAACAAAGAAACAGGGCTTGAGAGAAGCATAGAGACAGAAAAAATGGACAGAGAGAAATACAGGGTGACCAGTCATTCAAATTACATGTCTTTTCTATTCCAGTTGCCTTATCTTTTCTACTTGCTTTCCCAGCTTCATTGGCCTTCTAAAACAAAAGCTATCTGCTAAAAGTTGGTCACAGAGACAAAGTGAAATATGATTATTGTCTTAGTTACTTTTTACTCGTTGCTGGGACAAATACCCGACACTCAAAATGAAGGAAGGAAAGGTTTATTTAGCTCACAGTTTGTGGAGGTTTCAGTCCATATTCGGCTGGCCCAAGGCTGAGTGGAACAGGGCAGAGAGCATTCAGGTCATGGTGGCAGAACAGCAACAAAATGGTGAAAGAGGTAGCCAACCAATCAGGGCAGCAGAGAGCAACAGCTCCAGTCTGTCTCTCCCGCCCTAGGCTGTCGCTCCCGCCCTAGGCTACACCCATAATCCCAGGAGTACTGAGACCCATAACCCCATCAGTACTAAAACCCATAATCCCAGGGATCATGGATCAAGTTTCAAACTCTAGAAGTGCCCGCCCCCTGACTCATGAGGCTTTGTGGGGACAACTAGACATAAACCATAACAATTATTGACTGTGATTAGCCAGTGACCCACAGGGCATCCTGTGCCCTGTAAATGCTGGACTTGAAGTCTGTACTAGCAGAGTGGGACCAGGAAAAGCTCAGCGATTCTCCAGTCCCCAAGATCCTCTCATTTCTACCTTATTGACAACCTGTCCTCATCCTTGAGGACAACCTCTCCCATTCTTCTGTGATTTGCTGTCCAGAAAGTAGCAAGCTCATTTACATGTAGGAATCAATGCCTGGAAGAGTTCAATCAGCAGATGAAGCCTGAAGGCAGGAATGGATGACGTATGACAGATTCACTGAATAACAGAGGGAATGCTGGGTAGACTTTCGCCATATCACATATCTATCAGCAATCCAGAGTCAAGAGAAACAGCATGAGACCCAGAACCAACTCAGTTACCTGGCTGCACCCTGCAGTGATTACGAGTGCAAAGAGGGCTGTTTGAAGGGAACTTTCCCAAAACATTACTTATAGGTCAAGAGTTTATCCAAGTTCCTGCTACTTCTGGGATGGGGTCTGTCTTGGTTACTTTTCTCATTG
>PVJA010026626.1:0-29431 GCA_004027025.1 Myocastor coypus
TCTCTCTCTCTCTCTCTCTCTCTCTCTCTCTCTCTCTCTCTCTCTCTCTCTCTCTCTCTCTCTCTTTTCCCACTGACATCTTGATCTCACTCCTACTTCTCAGTTCCAGCACTGCATGACAATAAATCTGTTGTTGTCTTAGTGTCTTTCAGTTTGCGGTCCTTCATTTATGACAGCCCTAGCAAACCAGCACTCAGAGGAAGGAAAGGTATTCAATAGGAGGGATTATTGACAGTGTGAAGTGCACCAGGGAATGGAACCCAGACTGATCTGGGAGGTCTGAGTCAGCTCCAGTTCTTGAAGTCACAGCCTCCGCCAGGGCTATGGCAGGCTGAGGTGGCTTGAGGCCATGCTCCCTCCTCTCCTTCCCCATGCCTGCCTGAGTCATGCTCCTGTCCCTCTTGAGCAGAGCTGGGGTGTCAGTTACCACTCCCTTTTCTGTCTGCCTACTCTACTGTCAGTTTTACCCTCCTCATAACTGTTCCTATGAAATCAATTTTTTTAAGCCAAAATGTAGGAGCCAGATAAGTCTCTGATAAATATCGTCTTGTTGGTTTGTGCTTTCTATTTCTGGTAGAATTTGCTTGTAATTTCAGTCCTACTGTGTTTTTAGAGAGATTTTTCTACAGACCTGTAGCATTCACAGAATTTAAACAAGCTGACTTATTTTGTGTTGGTTTAAGTCGCTGTAAAAAACAGTGGGAAAAGGATGGCACTGAAGGGCAGAGCCCACAGTGGCACTGGAGTGTGTGTTGGCTTCTCCCCTTGGCTCTAGGTTCTGTGTACCTGGGAAGCCTGCTTATGTTACTACTCAGATGCCCTCTGGACCCCTTTGCTCCCCCAGGCCCATGAATATAGATGTTTTCTGGGGCTTGGTTGTCGTCAACCTGATCTCTACATCCTTCCTTCCATGTCTCTGTGGTCTCTTCTGGCTTGGGTTCCTGCTGCTGATATCAGTGCCTCGGTAGATTCCTTATAACTCACTGAATACCTGACCCAGCGAGCACTCAGGCTTCAGGTTCCTCATGTGGAAAATGAAGATGGTACTACACATGTGCCATCTCTGCGATGATTAAATGAGATGGTATGAGCAGACTATGAACCTTGCATAGTCTTCAGAGTGCATTCACCACAGCCAAAGCACCCATTGTCACTGTCCTGTGGCACACACTGCTCGTCAGAACCAGCCCGCCTGCTTGCTCACAGTCTCCTTACTGGGTGGGGAGCCAATCAGCCTCTGACTCTCACCTCTTAGCTCTCCTGCTTGCTAAGGCCCATCTGGCACATTCTGTACTTTAATTAGTGCTCGGTATACATACACACATGCATGAATATGCATGCAGGTAGCATTAGTGGTGTCAGCTGCATTCCTCAGGGTTCAGGTTTATATTGCATATACTGGGTTAGGTTGAGCAAAAACTTGGAGGAGATGAGCAGAGAATTAGTAAATATTTGCCAAATGTCATGGAAGTTAACTTATGTGCATTTTAATCAGCACGGCACCCTTGTGTGTTATTTTATCTTTGTTTCATAGATGTAGAACTGAAGTTTAGTCTCTAATTTCTGGGTTGCTCTCATTCTGTCTGTGAGCCTAAGGAGTCTACTGTTGTTTTTGAGCTTCAGGTTGACTTAGGTTTGGCTCGTTGTCTAGGGCCAGTGTGCCCACGCTGATGGCACCTATTAGTTGTCATTCACAAGGAGACTAGAGTAACGGAATGAGATCAGAGGGGTGGCATTGATGATCCCTTCCACACTAATTCTGCACCTAGGAAAAGCATGTACATATAGATTATCTTAGTTAACTTCACAAAACGAAATAGGTTGACCCAGAACATTATAGGTTAAAAATATGATAGGCATACCTGTGCTTTTTTTTTCTGTTTTATTTTTTTATTTTTATGTGGGACCAGGGTTTGAACTCATGACCTTGCACTTGCCAGGCAGGCACTTGTGCCATAGAGCTATCTCCCTGGCCCCCTTTTCTGTTTTAGATACAGCACACTTACCAAGAAAACTACCCTCAAATGGCTTAGTTCCTTCAGGAAATGTACTCAATAGAGCATGGCTGTAAATAGTGTCTGTAAATTTGCAATCCCAATAAAGTAAGAACAGATTGCAATAAATAGAAAAACCAAGTGCAAAAATGAGAATAACTACTTCCAAGTTGTTCATTATATCATCCATTTTGTGCTGAGAACTGTGAACGAACCAGTTCCAAGAACATTTTCGGTGCCTTCTGTTGCAAGGTGAAGGCAAGCGCTGTACGCTGTACGATAGGATTCCGCACGAATCACCTGGAGGCATCTTTGCATTGTGGTGTCATGGCCAGAAGGCACTCACCTGAAGAGGAAGCCTTTTGGCAGGCTGTTGAGGGTTGGGCCAAGGAGGCTATGAGGCAGTGGTGAAGCACACTGGGATGGTAGGGCACCAGGGCGCTCTGAGGGCCTGCCTGTCCTAGCTTTGCTTTGGACTCTTAGCAGCACTGGGGTGCATTACAATGACTGCGCAGTAGGAGTGAGAACACAAGTGGATAGTTCTTAAGCTGTTTTTCAAATAGTGACTCTGAAGGACAATAGGGATTTTATCTTCTCTGACAACTGAAAGCCTAGCATAAAAAAAAAAGAGTTCAGCATAAGGAAGCTGAGTCCAGAATGTGAATGTGAAGACAAATGAAGTGTGGTTTACTCCTGTGAATGGAGAATGGAAACATATTCTGAAGGTACCGTATGTGACTAGGGAGGTTGCTCTTGTGACAAGGAGACCAAGTTCAAATGTTAAATGGCCAGAATAGGCCTGACCCCTGCCATAGCTGGGGCTCTGCCTTGCCCTGCACCTTCACCTTGTCTGGAGCACATTTGATTCTGTTGATGTTGCTGGTTTGTGTGACAGTGTGTGCGCACTTATGAGGGCAGGGCTGTGTGTTAGTCTTGAGCAGAAGAATAACTGCCTGGCTGCCCCTCTTCTCTGCTGATGTTCCCAGAGAATGTGTGTGTGTGCGTGTGTGGATGCATGTGTGTGAGGGTGTGGGTGTGTGCGCATGCTATATGTGCTTACCCCTCCAGGTATGCTTGCCTTGGGGCTGTGACCGGGGCACTGCCTTCGAGTGCCAAGGTGAGTCCATACCGCTTTGCTGTGGCTATTGTGTTGGCTTCAGTCTCTTTTTGTGTAAGTGAATTCTGTGGGTTATTCTGAGAATCAAGTAAAATGATACATGTGAAATTGCCCTTAATACCATGGGGCATTGTTGGTGATTAAGCTCTGTCTGTCTGTCTGTCTGTCTGTCTGTCTGTCTGTCTGTCTGTCTGTCTGTCATTGTCATTATGCTCCTACAGAGTAGAATGGTGTTCATACTTGAGGTAAAAATAGCTCTAATAATGTTAGTAAGTTCTGATTGAGTCTTTGATTTCTCATCTTCTTGACCTGAAGTTATCAATTTATTAATAAATGTTATAACTACTTTATGACAAAGGAATTGAAACTGGGCTTCTTATCTGACACAGACAACTTATCAGAATGGTGTTAGCCAGTGCAACTCAGTGTCTCCTGTGACTATTGATTATGCCTTGCTGTCTCCTGCCTAGAATTTAAGGTATCAGCTGAGACATCTAGACATTAATGAGACATGGAGTTCTGCCTGAGTACTAAGAGCATATGCACTGCTTTCACTGACTAAAGCAATTCATTTAAATATATATTAAATAAGAAGTAGCATAATGTTACTGACACAGGACAGGAATTCAGAAATAAAAAGATATTCTTGCCTGTGGAGGCATCATGCTCAGTTGGGCTCTTTGCATAGTTCATGCCAGAGAGTGTGTAAGAGAAAGGCTGAAATAGTACACAGAAACAGGAACAGGAAGGAACGCAAAGAAGGTGTTCGCCTGTTAATATCGCAGCATAAAGTAAATGCAGGGTTAAGAAATGGCAGAGGAGGGGCGATAAGAGGGCAACTAAAGAAAAACTGGTAAGTTTGACAGAGGCGGAAGGAACTCATCTTTGTAATTTGTACCTTTACATGCTTAATGATATTTACTTATCAAACTATGCTACAAAATAAATGTATTTATCCTCATTTTTTTTTTTTCCTCTAAGAAAACTAAGGCTTGTCATTATTGAGTAATGTGCCCAAAGTTACTGAGTTTAGAAATGATAGAGCAAGTGGTTTCAGGGCCTGGGACAGAACATGGAAGTGACTGACTTGGCACCAATTGCATGATGTCAGTGGTGGAGTAAGCGGGACAGAGGCAGCCAAGGGCCATGCAATGAAGTGGGAACTTACAGGGGCTACAAAATATCAGATGTTTTTTAATCTTTCAAAAGAGTCAGTTTGCCAAGGCCATGTTTTAAACAATGAAGGTACTTACACTGGAATGAATATAGTGGAGTTTCAAAATGTGTATATTTACATGGAATACAGCGCACACCCTGCCTGTGCCCTGCACACAGGCATGCCTGAAGCCCACCAACACACAGTCCTTCAGGGTGAAGTGTAGGATTGAGTTCCCTGTCATCCCTACTTGGATCCTTCTCGGGCGTGAGTGGGTAGACAGTGGTCTGCTGTGGCCACCAGCACACATGCCTCTGTGGCCCACACTGCTGCCTCCATGAATACAGGACTGTGGGATGCATTTCAATAGCAAATGCAGTAATTCAGTAGCTGGTGAAAAACGTACTAAATATATCCTCCTAAATTCTTTAATTAAATATATCACACTTTCAAACCTTTATCCTTGAAAAATCTTCTTTTTGAAAAATTCAACCATTGCTTTGAACATTGAGCAGTGTGTTTCATTGACTATACACCAGTTTTTGTATTTGGAATTTTAATGTTCATTGTTCCATGTAGGGAGGAAGTACTGAGTTCAGGTGAATGTGTAAGAAGATAAGCAGCGGACTATGCAAAGGGCCATGGCATGGAATTCCACTGGAGATGACCTGGTAAAATCAGACTTTGATCTGTCCTTGGCAGCAAAAGGGCTTAGACAATTATAGAAAAGAATCCCTGGACAAGTTAAAAAATAGGATAAACACTTCATGAGAGAGAAATACAGTAAAATATTCTGGAATTTTATTATATTTTTAATAATATAAAAGTAGTTAGCTGGGCCCTGAGGCTAAAAGCTTTCCTCATAGCCAGGATGTTAGTACAGTGCAACAACAATAACAATAGCAACAACATTAAGTGAAATACCAGCAAATCAAAACCTACAAGAGAGAAAATGAGTAATATGCATGACCAAAGTAAAATTTAATCTTAGAAATATAAATGATCCCATATCAGTCTCTCAGTATTATATATTATACTAGTTTTTTTTTTTTTTTTTTTGTCTTTTTGAGACAGGGTCTTGCTATGCAGTTCAGGCTGGCTTTGAGCTCATTTTTGTAGCCCAGGCTGATCTCAAACTCACACTGATCCTCCTGCCCCAGCCTCCCAAGTGCTGGTATACTAGCATGTTGAAGGGGAAAAACAAAGTAATTTAAATAGCGACAGAATAATCCTTAACGCTCACAGAGCATGCACTGAGAGAACTATCTGTAAATCAGTGCTACAGGAGGAAATTATTACTTTGATAAAGGATGCCTATAAAAAATCTTTCAAGCACATCTTAATGGTGAAACTTTAGATACTTACCTTTTAAGACATGAGCAAGACAAGAACGTTTGCTGTCACTGCTTCTATTTGAAGTTTCCTCAATTCCAGCTAATGTAATAAGAAAAGATAAAGACATATGATGTATATAAATTAGAACAGAATAAACAAAACTGGCATTATTTACAGATGAGAGGATTCTATGTGGAACATTCACAGAAAGTTCTGAACATATTAGAATTAGTGAGAAAGTTCATTTTCTTGATTCAAGATAAAGAATAATATTCCTCTGTATCAATAAAAACAAATTAGAAAGTGCAGTCTAAATATTCCCATTCTCAAGCTCTCTATATTTTAAATAACCTTGAAAACAAAATTTGTGTGTTTTTATTAGATTTTTGTTAAGAGTACTGCAAAGCAATAAACATATAAACATAAAAGTAGGTTTGATGGAATAAGATAATATATTTATCGATGGAATGTGCAACATTGTGAAGATGTTAGCTTACTCCTAGATTGATCTAGAAGTACATGTAACTCATGGCAAAAGTAAAATGAAAATGTAAAAATCAACCTGGAAAGCAAATCTTAAAATTCATACAGAAGCAGCAAAGAACAACTAAAATAAACCGCAGAGTGCAACTGAGTTAAACAGTGTTACCCTACCAGACATTAAGATTTAGGAAGCTATGGTAATTAAAATAATATCATAAATGTACAGACAGATAAACAGATGGAAGACCCAAATCAGATTCATAAATATAAGCAAATTGACATACCCTATTTCATGAACTCCAAAAAGCACCTTTGTTTTGTTTTTGATATAGTTCATCTTAGCATATATAGTGTCTTATAATTGGCGTCAGCCAGGTGGCAGACCTAACATAGTTTTATGAAAACCTTGAGATAATAATGTTAGGACTGATGCATTATGGCATGGCAGGGCTGTTAAAAGTCAGGGAGTAAAGAAGACTTCTTCATAAATGATGCCAGACATTTGGTTACAAATGTAAAATTGGAATGCCACCTACAAAATGACCATCAGGTTGGATAAGTTTATAGTTATGAGGAAACAATATATAGGACAACTTGTTACAGACTTTGAGGGCAGGGAAAGGTTTTCTTAGACACAACAGGTAAGCACAACCCAAAAGGAAAAGACTGATCACTTTGAGGTATTCACATTTATAAAATTCTGCAGAGAGGCCATTCTTAGCAAAATAGGAAAGGTAAGTTACATGTGCATTGTGTGCTATGTATCTTTCTGTTTTTTAATAAATTTCAACTAAGAAAAGTTAGAACAAGATAGGATTCTTATGAAGGAGATGTGGCCAACACATGTAACCAAAAGCTGGCGGCTAGACTGAGTGATTCCCCTGGCACACAGAGTAGGAAGAGGAGCTGTGGAGCAGGTGTAGAGCCAAGCAGGTTTCTCCCTAGAGCAGTGGTGGCAAACCTATGGCACATGTGCCTAGCAGGCACACAGAGTGCCTGCTCTCTGTTGACATGCAAACCAAGTGTAAGTTATTTTTCTAAGCTAAAACCTCAGCTTTCAGATTTAATTGCAGTGTTGGAACTTTGTAATAAATATGTGGTTGTTAGGCTTCAGTTTAGGCAGTGGTCTCTAAAAGGTTTGCCATCACTGCCCTACAAGGAAGCCTGTGTCAGCAGGGGCTGGGCCATGCTGCTAGGTTCCTTCGGATGGGCTTGCAGATACTTCTCTCTGGCCTTGCTTGGTTTGACTACTGCCTGTGCTCCACCTGCTAATAAATTTTTTTTTAAAAAATGTAAAAATTAGAATTAAAGCAAAATTTCACTTAACATAGTGATACAAATTTCAAAGTATTTGTTGTAATACATGGGTAATGATGTAATGACTAACTGGTTGTTGTCTTCCAACCAGTTATTCATATTACCAGATACATGAATGTAAAATTGGAAGAAGATGACAAAATATTTATAATAATAATAATGTTCTTTTAAGTGTAATTCAGACAAAGGCCTGCTGGCACACGTGAAAGTTGTACATCTCTTTAGTCTCACAGTTTTATCCCATACATATATATTTTTTCCCTTATTCCCTTGCTATGCTGACAGTAACTTTTCTTTTGAGGCCATGCTTTGTGGCTCTGTGATTCGGGTGCTGTAGTCCCTGTCCTGGGAGGGCTAGGTCTGTGTGACTGGATAGGAAGTGGGGAACAGAGGAAGAGCACTTGGAAGCCTCATACTGCCTGGGTTTTGGCACGCTCTTTACTCTGTGATTTATGCCTTGTAATAGCTGTCTGGGTTAACTATATACTATTCCTCCTTACAATGAAGGAATGAAGATTTGGAGACGGTAATTTATTTGTGCAAATTGCTAACCCTGCCTTTGTCTGGCTATCACACACTGTGATATGGAGACAGTAACGTATCTATATGGAGCAGGTGGATAAAGTATCGGGAGTACAGGAGTGATGGGGACTGGAGGACTACAGTGAAGACCTGACCTGGAAGCCGTGCTGTGATATGAGGGTGTGACTGGCCACCACTTTGCTAGAAACCGCTGTTATGCCTAGTTCATTGTGCTCACTGCAGGGCCAGCCGTCCCCATGAGCATGACATTTGGAGCCTACAGGCACCACCATTGCCCAGGTACTAGGGTCACCACAGGCATCTGCTATCTCCAGCCAACTGTCAAATCCAGCTCCACAGATGATGGCCTTTTTGTTGGAGGTGGGGTTCTTCAGGAATGCAGCAAAAGAAGGTCATAAAATGTCACTTTGTCTATTGTGCATCTCCAATGTTTAATTGTTAGCAGTAGAAAGAAAGAAATTTAAAAATCTTCCTGTATGTATGTGTGAGTGTATGCATAAGACGTGGTATTTCTGAGGACATGTCTTCAAACGCAAGTGTGGGGAGCTATTTTTAGGTACCCTTCCTCCCAACAGTGCTGTTTAAAGATTCAGCTCAGGCTGCTAATAGGTATATTTATAACCATTCTGTCGACGGCCCCAGCATGAATGCTGCTGCAGATGATGCTATTCTTGGACGCAGTTGCCATGGTTACCATTAACCCTTTTGCTTTGGAAGCATCTATCCATTGGATGCTTTGTTCCTCTAGGGTGCTCAGTAGCATTTGAAGAAAAAAGTGTAGAAATAAAAATTTAGTGCATTTTATGCTGAACTAGTGAATACATGTATTAAACTCTATAAATGATTGGGCAGCACTAATAATTGATATTAGTGAAAGTTTGCCCCTCTTGGCATTTAAAAATATAACAGTTATCGGTGACTTTTTTTAGCTATTGCTGAGCATGGACATGATAAAGAGTGTCTTTAAATTCGAACATAGACAAAGGTATGAGAAAGAAGACAGTTTTTTATGATACATTGTTCCTGCTTCACTGTCTATGATTTTTCTAAGTTAGCAACTTCATGATTTCTAGCATCTAAGTATTTACTTTTC
The DNA here is from genome assembly GCA_004027025.1 of Myocastor coypus. Classification (NCBI taxonomy): domain Eukaryota; kingdom Metazoa; phylum Chordata; class Mammalia; order Rodentia; family Myocastoridae; genus Myocastor; species Myocastor coypus. The sequence goes on from PVJA010026626.1 coordinate 9,039, forward strand.
ATATTCATTCATTAGCTGAAACTCTATTATAACCAGTGCAGATTCAGTGTTCCTGAGTTCATGGTGCATTCCTGGTTTATCTGGATTCATGGATTGGGGTTAAAAAAGAATAAAATAGAGACATAGTCCAATAAGTAGGCTTCTTAATTCCTTGCCCTTTCAATGCACTTCAGCCATGAGGTATGCAATATTAAGATGTGTTTAGTTTTCCTACCCACAAGCAGCTAACAGTTGGAAGAAGATTTGTAGCATAAAGAACAAACTATGGCCAGGCATGATGGTGCATGTCTGTAACCCCAGCACTCAGGAGACTGAGGCAGAAGGATGGCTTAGAGTTTGAGGCCATTCTGGGCTGCACAATGAGCTCAAGGTTAGCCTGAATTGCATAGTGAGACCCTGTCTCAGACAAAAAACGAAACCAACACCCCTGTTATAAAAAAATTTCTATAGAAATGCAGAAAAATGACCATTTGCAGTAATCCTCAAGAATTAGTGGTGATTTGGCAGGTAGAGAACCTAAAAAAGTATGTTTTTAGGCAGTGGCTATAGCCTTAGTGAATCTTTGTCTGTGGAATGTAGAGAATACCACACCAAGGGGTTACTATCTACTGAAAAGCCACTAAGGTGTTTTTTTAGAAGAGCTGGCTTGATCTGACTTCTGTTTTATGAAAATAGCTATATGAATAGGGTGGCAAGATGCAGAAAGCTAATGGAATGTGAGATGTTCCTTGGTGGAATCTGAAATAGAAATTTTCTTCTCTTAGTTGGTATATTGGAAGGTGGTTCTTTGAATTGAATTATCTTTCCTTCATTGATTGATGCACACAGGAAACATTTTTATGCTTATATTGAATGCCAGATATAATGCTAGGCATGCTGTGGGAAGCAGGGTATTAAGCGTGTAGGCACAAATGCACACACCAGTGGGAAGATGATGGTTTTTACTCTTTAGAACCACTCACTTAATTGGAAGACATGCATCTTTGGAATGAATAGTTTATCTGACAAATTGAATGTAAAATATAATTTATAGGTGTGGAAGAGGAGATAGTCAGAGGCTGCTGCTGGGAGTGGCATGATGTCTGAATTTCAAGTCCAGAACAGTGGTTGCTCTTCCATTGAGTACGATAAAGAGGAAGGAGAATGACATCCTACAGTCAGTGGAAGACTGTAGAGGAGTGAGGGACTCCTCTCCAGAAGTCCCTTCCGCAGACTCTGCCTGGCCCGACCTCCCATGTACATGGTTGTGTCCCTGTGACTGTGCACATAAAGGTCCTCTTGCAGCAGTGCCCCTGCAGGGTGTGGTCACTATCTGATAGCTCTTTTTCTCTGCCTGTCCCCTCTTCCTGACCAGGTCAGGCTGTAAGGTCCCTAAGGGCAGCAGTTGCTCCTAGTGTGTATTTCCTCCCCTGGATTGGATCTTCATTTATAATAGGTACCAATGGATGTCAAATGAAAACATGAAACATGAAAATAAAACTAAGCAATGATATTTTTTTGCGGGGGGAGGGGAGAGTGAACTTTAAAAAGAATATATTTAGAATTACTGACACATACCCAAGACATAAAGAATAATATGCCAATCAATTTTGTATGTACTGCCCATCTTAAATGATGGGATTTCTTTGAGTTCTTGAGCTCTTTGAAGCCCCTGGATACAAAGAGCCTTCCGTTGCACAGGGCAATCCACAGTCCTCACATGGAGGTTTCTTGTGAGGTTCTCTCTGTGTCTAAATACTGACACTCAAAGGCAGCTCTGTTGGTTTGCCAATACAAGCCATTTATAGATTGAATGGTATGAATTAATATTGGACATAGAGACTAGCTTCTAAGCTAATGTCAGGGCATTTTTGGAGGGAAGGCCTGGGTCTAGGGGCTAGCCGTAGACCCTAGGAATGTGGAAGGGATGGACCAGAAAGGGAAGGTTACACATGTCAGTGTGCCTTAAACAGTGAGGTGTCTTTGCTTTTATGCAGACTTTGTGGTTTACAGAGCACTTTCACATTCATTTTCTTTTTGTCCGTATTTGAGTAGTCACATATTATTATTATTATTATTATTATTATTATTACTATTATTATTATTATTATTATTCTATGAATGAGGAAAATGAGTGTTGAGAATACAATAGTGTGGGGATTTTTATATCACTAACACTTAAAAACATCCTAGAGAGCCTTGAATTCCCAAGAAACGAAGTCCTTCCGGGGTTTCCTTTGGGCATCAACTTTGAAACAATGATATGAGTTATACTTACTCATATTTACTTCTAAATAACCTAGATGAGTCAGACTTTTCAGTACTATTGGTTTTGACTGCAAGAAAAGAATCAGCATATTAGTTAACAAATCCAGTCCTGCCTGATAAATCTTTGCTTATGAGCATGCCACCGGCGTGCTACAAAACTAGAGCCTTCCAGAGGTTTGAGACTGCAGTCTAGCATTCTTCCAGTGCATAATTCTAAACTTGTTTGTTGAACCAAAATGCCATTTTAAAATACCGTTTTTTGCTGGAGAGACTGTACCATCCACCTGCAGCTGAGCTCATGGACATTGTTGTGTCAGCGTACATGTCTGCTTCCATGGAGAGTGCTTTTGGGGTTCAGGTCTTGTTGAAGGGGTGGCTCACAGGTCACCTGGGAGCCTAAACAAACCCTTGCCTTTCCACAAGTCTGACAGGAAGCCCTACCCACTGGATAGAACGGCCTTTGGGAGAAATGGGGAAGATAGGCTCAGGTTTGGAGGTAGTCGAGAGTATTTTCTAAAGGAACAATACCCTCTTTGGAACAAGAGGAACCCATGAGCTGAGAGGACTGCAAGCTGGGAAGACGTTTCAGAACAGTGGCTTTGCTGCCCAGAGTCCCCAGGCTTTCAACTCAAGGAGTCATGAGTGCTTTTATTCACATATACATATACATATACACATACCATTTCACTGCACAGTGTAGTTTTCTATGTATAAGTATTCCACAGTCTGCTCAATCTTTCTCTCTCTCTCTCTCTCTCCTTTTTGAGATAGAGTTTCACTGTGCAATTTAGGGTGGCCTCGAACTCACCTTGCAGCCCAGGCTGACCTCAGACACCAATCTACCTGCCCCAACTAGCCAACCCCCCACCCCTGTGTTGGGATTATAGGTGTCTCCCACCACACCCGGCCTGTTCACTTTCCTTTTACAGACCTTTGTTTTACCTCCTATTTGTGGCTACTATGGTTTGTGTGTAGATGCCCTCCCAAAACTTCAGACAGTCTTGGGGACAGGGATTTCATAGGTGGCTGAATTTAGAGCTTGAGATTTTATTAGTGATCCAGTGCTGGGTAGGACTATGTGTGAGTGCTACACCCACTGTAGGGTAGGCAGCCTGCATTTGATATGAGGGATGGAAGCTGAGTTTTGTGTCTTTCTTGTTGTTCTTGCTGTCTTTCCCCAGCATAAGCTGATGCCTCTCTGCCATGTATCTACCCTGCCTTGCAGGCAGCTGATTATGGACTGAGAACTATACTGACTGTAAGCGAAACACCTCCTCCCCCCTTAACTTTGGAATGCCAGGTATAGGAAAAGTAATGGGTGGATGGCTACTGTTGTGTGTTTCTTTCTGATACATATATATATGTATATATATATATATTTTTTTTTTGTTGTTGTTGTTGTTTGTTTGTTTTGTTTTATTTTGTATTTCTACTGGTGACGCCTTCAGAGTGGTTATGCTCACACCTGAGTTGTCTTTCTGAGAATATGCTAAGGGAGATGTCAAGGAGATTTTGACTGAATCAAAGCAGGCCATGAAGTGTGAAGAGGAAGTGCCTAGCAAAAAGGAAGGAGAGTTTCTTGAGTAGAGAGCACACAGGAGTCACAGGCACCTATACTTCTACACCCCTGGAAACCATCCCAGATCCTTCGTGGCGATGTCCTTGGTACTAAAATTCTCCCCCTGGACACTGTAGGACATGAACTTCTGTGCCTAAGTCTCAGTGTTTTAGAGCACCATACAGGCTGTGCTCCCATTTCGTCAGCGTCAGGCCACTGAGTCCTGGCTTTTGGCTGGACACAGCTGTTTGCTGTGATGGCTCAGCCCTACACCTCCAGACAGTGTCCTCCCCCTCTCCCCAGGCCCCAGCTTCAGCTGACAGCAAGTTTCCTCCTCCTCCATTGTTTATTCCTTTTGGAGACAGGACTCCTGGCACCAACCTGTTTGTTTGTTCACTTACCACCTGCCGTTTTCTCCCTAAGGCAGAGTGCAGCAGACACGTTCCTGTCATGCCTGTGTCCGTGTTGAGCAGACAAGACAGAATGTGCCTGCTGTTTGGAGTTGCTATCCTGCACAGGGCGGCATTGCCAGGAAGAGACTCAGTCAAGCCTCAGGTGAAAACTTCCATGAGTTCCTACAGGCATGGAGGGGAACATGGCGGAACCTAGAGCTGGCAAAGACGTTGCTCTATGCAAGGGCTCTGGGATGCGTGCAGCTTTTCACCTCCCTCAGTTTCTTCTCTATATATGCAGAAGGTGGGGAGATAAACTGTGAAAGCATATGGTTCTTGAAACAGAGTGAGTGCCCTCGAATATTGGCTGCTATTTTAATTATTGCCTTAATAATATGACCATAAAGTTGCCACATATTTGGCAGTATCTCATGGAATTTCCATATTACCACATGATATCCTTACAAGCACGGATTCTAGAATTGGTCATATTAGATTGTTTTCTAATTTATTATACTTTGCTGACAAAGATAATTGTATTGATGAATACAGTGAATATGGGGCTAGTTACTATCTCGGACAAAAAGCTTCATGGTGTTGCCAGTGAACTCCGGAAATGGGCACTCGTGCTTCTCCAGTGTTAGAGAGCACAGGGGCTGTCCCAGGGACCTTCAAGATGCGGTTCTGACTAAGCAGATAGGTGGTGAGGCCAGTGTTGGGGACCCTGAGACACATACCGAGCAGACTGGGTAACAGCAAGCTGTAGTATCTATACCTAGGAAATGCTCTCCGCCCTGTTAGCTGTGCACACTCTGATCTGGAGCTGGGTCACCACTTCTGAAATCTGAGATATAACCCATCAGAAGATAGCATTCAGCATTAACTCATTAATGAGGCAAAGCAGACTTAAAGCCCTGTGCCAGGCTGTGGTGGAGACCGCAGCCTGTGGCTTCTGCCCTGAAGCCGCTCATGGCCCAGAGGATCCCAAGGAAGGGCACACTTGGAGGCCCCTGTTTCGCGCCGCCAAGGTGCAGTTTGGCTCTGTCCTGGGCTGTCTGTGACTCTGTGCTCCCGTTATCCCTGTCAGGCTCAGGCAGGGTGCTTCTTTGCCATTTGCCTCACTGTGATGTTTTTAAAAAATAAAATTGAGTCATTTTAAATTGTTTGACAGAAAAGATTATCTTTTTCCACAGGGGAAAGAACAACATAACAGAGCATGCTTGCTTATTTTAGTTTTTATTGATTTTTGGAGCTCCTTTTTTTTGTTAACTTTATTGGTACATTTTAGATCTACGTAGTAGCCACATTGACCACAGGAAATGTGTACTTGTACATGCTACCTCTTAATCCTTTCTTCCCCTAATCCCTTCCCTTCCTTCGACCCCTACACCCCTCCTTATTGACAAAAACTTTGTTTCCATTTTTCTTCTATTCTTGTGTTTCTTTAGGCAGCACATATTTATTTTTCTTCTATTCTTTCTTTTTTCTTCCTTTTTCTGACTTCTTTCCCCTCTCATTTGAACATTTTCTCCCCATTTCTGAATATCTATTAAAATTTTGTTTTTAATTTACATGTTTAAATATAAATGTGATATTTGTACATGTGTTTGATTTATTTCACTTAATAGTATGGCCTTAAGGTGTATCCATGTACGTATAATTGCCTCAAACTTATTCTTCTTTACAGCAGGGTAGTATTCCACTGTATAACAAAAGTACATCTCTTTTATTCATTTATCCATTGGTAGACATTTGGACTGTTTCCAAGACTTAGATGTTGCAAATTGTGCTGCTAGAAACATAGATGTGCATGTATTGTTGTGGCATGTTTTTAATTCTTTCAAAACATTACCAAGAAGGGGAATAGCTGGGTCAAATTGAACCTCTAGCTTTAGTCTTTTTTTTTTTTTTTTCCCCCTACAGACAGGATCTTGCTATGCAGTTTGGGCTGGCCTTGTGCTCACTTTTGTAGCCCCCAGGCTGGTATCGAACTCACAGTGATCCTCCTGTCTCAACTTCCCAAGTGCTGAGATTCTAGGCATGCACCATCATGCCTGGTTCCATAGCTTTAGTTTTTCAAGGAATCTCCCCACTGATTTCCACAGTGGCTCCACCAGTCGGTACTCCCACCTACAGTTGAGAACAGTGGGCTTCTTTCCCCCCACTTCTGCTCCAGCATTTGTTATTGGTTGATTTCTTAATAATTGCCATTCTTCTGAAGATAGAATTTCAGCAGAATTTCTTTTGCTCTGTAAAAACTTTTTACTAAGAAGAGATCCCATTGTCAATTCTTTCTAATATTTCACCTGAGATCAGGGTTTTGTTTATAGTCTTTGAATATGCCTGTGTCTTCAAGATTTCCATCTTTCATGCCTATTCTGTCTTTCAACAGATGTAGGATTTCTGTTTTAGTATTTAGATCTTTGAAACATTTCAATTTTAGTTTAGTGCTTGGTGATGGATATGAGTCTAAGTTTAATCTTTGGCATGTGGAGAGCCAGTTTCCCTAGCACCATTTATTAAAGAAGCTATCTTCCAGTAAATATGCTTGGCACCTTTGTCAAAGATAAAGAGGCTAAGTTTATTTAGAATTATTTGTGTATCTTCTTGTCCCTCAGGCCTATTTTTTCTTTCTTTCTTTCTTTCTTTCTTTCTTTCTTTCTTTCTTTCTTTCTTTCTTTCTTTCTTTCTTTCTTTCTCTCTGTCTTTCTCTCTGTCTTTCTCTCTCTCTCTCTCTCTCTCTCTCTCTCTCTCTCTCTCTCTCTCTCTCCAGTACCATGCTGTTTTTATCACGTTAGTTTTGCAGTATAATTTCAAGTCAAGGATTTTGATGCCCCTGGCCTTGCCTTTGTTTCCCAGAATTGTTTGGTTATTCTACGACTCTATTGGTTCTAGATGACTTTTAAAATTATTTTCTCTGATTCTGTGAGGTATGCTGTTGTTATTTTGCTTGGGATTGCATTAAATCTATGCAGGTATTTTGGAAATGTTGCCATTTTCATTATGTTGATTCTTCTCAAGAGCAAGGGGCATCTTTTCATGTTCTGATGTCTTCTTCTATTTTCCTTTTCAGAGTACTATATTTTTCAATGTAAAGATCTTTTACTTTGGTTGTCAGATTGATTCCTAAGTATTTGGCCATTGTAAAATTGTGTTGTCTTTTTGTTTGTGAGTTATAGTTCTTTCTATTTCAAATGTGAAGCTCTTATGATTTATAAATTGTCTCACACTATAGATTTTTTCTTTTTTGATAATATTCTGTCATGCACAAAAGCTTTTAATTTTGAAGTTCAGTATGGCTGGGTTTTAGATACTGTGTTCTTTTGCTTATGTTGTTGGTGTTGCACTTGTATTTCCAAGACCAAGATCATGAAGATTTCTTTATGTTTTATTCCAAAAGTTTTATGTTTAGCCCTGGTTTCTAGGGCACTAATTCATTTTGAGTTAACTTTTCTATATAGTGTATGTGTCAGCTTAGTTCCTTTGCATGGCAAAAACCTTATTGTCCCAGTACCATCTGTTAAATACACTTTATTAAAAAAACTTTTATTTTATTAGTACATATTTTCTGTTCATGGAATTTACAGTCATCTTGGGAAGTGGTTACATGTATATATTTCACCTTTTTTTTAAGTCCCCTTTCCCTTTAGTCCCCCGCCAGTTTCCCTACCTCACTTTTTCATTCTTGTTGATATTATTAATCTTAGCTCATGTTATGACATACAGTGTTTATACTAATTGAGGTTATTAGGTTCCTGTGTGTAACATTTTTTTATTCTGTTGATTTTCCCATCCTTTCCTCTAACCCCTGGCCTTTTCCCTTGGACCACCTTATAGTTGTAAGAGATTCATCTCCTTTTGCCCTTCTACCATTCTTTATTATTCTCTTTGTTTGTCCTTTGCCTTACTTAAATGAGTGTTATTATACAGCATTTATGCTTGTGTGTCTGGCTTATTACACTCAAATTATATTTTCCAGGTGTATCCATTTTCCTACAAATGTCTGAAATCTGTCATTCTTTATAGTACAGTACTATTCCATTATCTATGGATGCTGCATTTTAAAAATTGAATCATCTATTGACGGGTATATGGGCTGCTTCCAGGATTTAGCTACCATGAATTATAGTGCTATAGACACTGGTGTGCGTGCATCACTGTAGCATGATGGCTTAAAGTGTTTGGTGACTATCTATAGCAGTAGAATACCTGGATCACATGGAATTTCTAGTTCAACTCATTGAGAAACCACCATACTGATTTCCATAATGGTTGCACTACTTTGTATTCCCACCACTGATGCAAGAAGGTTCCTTTCTCACCGCCAACATTTGTTATTGTTTTAATATGCATTTCTCTAGTCATCAGAGATGTTGAACATTTTTTCATACATTTGTTAATATTTATATTTTTTCCTCTGTAAAGTATCTCTTCATCAGATATGCTGGAAGAACAGATCACTGCTTTCGAGGACTATGTGTAGTCCATGAATGTGGCTGCTTTTAACAAGATCTAAAATTCATCCCAGATCATTGCACTTCAATTAAAGCTTGAGGGACTAAATAAATAAATAAATAAATAAATAAAGTATCTGTTCATTTCTTTAGCCCATTTAGATTTAGGTGGTTTGAAGTTTTTGAGTTCTTTGTATATTCTATTATGTAGATAGATATTGTATTAGATACATACAATAGATAATATTGTATTAATCCTCTGTTTGAGGAACAGCTGGCAAAAAATTTTCCCCATTCTGTAGGTTATGTTGATTTATTCTTTTGCTATACAGAAACTTTTTAGTCTAATACAATCCCATTTGTTGATTCTTGCTATTCTTGTGTGGCTAAAATTATGCTTAGAAAATTCTTTCCTGTATCTGTGTCTTCAATTGTCTTACCTATTTTATCTTCTAGTTAGCTTAGTATTTCTGTTTGAGTATTTAGATCTTTGATCCATTTTAACTTTAATTTAGTTCTTAGTGAGAGACTTAAGGGTCCAGTTTGATGCTTGTACAAACAGATCATCAGTTTTCACAACACCATTTGTTGAATAGGCTCTCCTCCAGCATATGCTTTTGTACTCTTTACTGAAAAATCAAAGAGTTGAATATGTCTGGGGAGATTGCTGGGTCTTGTATCCTGTTTCATTGATCTAAGTGTCTGTTGTTGTTCTAGTACCACACTGCTTTTATCAGTATTGGTTTTGGCATAGGCTGAAGCCAGGTATTGCTATGGCCCCTGTTTGGCTCTTCTTGCCCAAAATTGCTTTTATGGCTCTTTTTAGTCTCTTATGATTCCATATAAATTTTAAGACTTTTTTCTAGATTTATAAATTATGCTGTTGGTAGTTTTTTGCTTTTATTTTTTTTAATTTAATATTTTTATTGTTTAAATTTAACAATGGTTATATTACATATTTTCATCATCAGATCAGTTTAGATTAATACATATAGGTATATAAGATTGATCAATTAAACATTAACACTTTTAAATCAACATTACTTTTTTGTTTGTTTGTTTTCCCCTTTCTTCTTTTTGAAAGTTGACATATTGCATATTGTCCTCATAATCGTTCTACAGAGTACGGTGTGTGGGCACGACCCACCTCCCTGTTGATGTTGCTTAGAAAAAAAAAAAAAAGGAAAAGAATATACTTCTCTTTGGGGCTGTTGATATTTTGATTGGGACTGCATTGATTCTATATAATACTTCGGGAGTATGGCCATTTTGACAGTATTGATTCTGTCTATCCAGGAGCTGGATACATCTCTTTCCATTTCCTGAGACCTTTTCAGTCTCCTTTTTCAGAGCATGGTAATTTTCTTTAACCTGTAAAGGTCTTTCACTTCTAGAGAGACTACTCTTTGCCTTTCACTGAAAATATGCTACAGAAGTATGGATATACTTCTTGAACCTCAGTCGTATTTTGTTGGTCTCTATGTCTGTCATTGTGCCAGTACCATGGTGTGCTCCTTACTGTGGCTATGTGGTTGTGTTTGAACTTTGAAAGTGTAAGTTCTCCATTGTTGTGCTTTTTTCCAGTGTTGTTTTTGGCATTTTAGGTCCCCTAAAATTCCATAAAAAGCTCAGGATCAGTTTTTCTTCCTTTGAAAAAAATAAACTATTGAAATTTTGATAGGAATTGAAGCTTTAGTTTTAACTGGGCAATATCGGCATCTTAATTCTAGTCCGTAAACATGGGATGTCTTTACTTATTTAGCCATTTAATTTTTTAACAATGTTGCATAATTCTTAGTGTACAAGTCTTATCTCTTTGATTAAGTTTATGTGATTTTTAGTGTGCTGTTTGATTTCAGTATGTAGTGTTTGTATTTTATTTGTGCACATGGCTAGTGTAAATGGGATTGCTTTCTTAATTTTCTTTTCAGTTTGTTCATTGCCACTGTATGGAAATACCACTGAGTTTTGTGTGCTAATCTTCTGTTACTGCAACTTTTCTGAATTTATTAGCTCTAGCAGGTTTTTGTTTATTCTTTAGGATTTTCTTTGTGTTATGCCTGAATACAAATAATTTCACTTTTTCTCATTTGAATGCCGCCCCCCCCCCTTAATCTTAATTGTTTTGGCTAGAATTTCCAGTAGAAAGTTGAATAGCAGAGAAGAAAGTAAGCAAGTTGCTTTGTTTCTTTTCTTTTCTTTTTTTTTTTTTTTTTGTTTCTGATCTTATTGGGAAAGCTTGCAGTTTTTCTTTTATTGAACATGATACCAGTTGTGAGTTTTTTTCCATAGACCGCTTTTGTTGTGTTGAGGAAGTGTCCTTTTATTTTGATTTTTTAACTATGAAAAGGTTTTAAATTTTTAAAAATGCGTTTCCTATATAAGTTAAGATGATCGTGTGTGTGTGTGTGTGTGTGTGTGTGTGTGTGTATTTATTGTGTTTGTTTAGTGTATTGCATTGATTTAAAAAAAAAACAAAAAACTTGTGGAATCCAGGAGCTGTTGAAGCCTGTTGAACCCTGCAGCTCCAAGCATGCAGGAGGATTGTTACAGTCTAGGATCCCACTTGATCATTGCACAATGGTCCCTTGTTTATTGTGGAAGTCATGTTTCAGATACCCCTGTGACAAGTGAAAATCAGGGAAGTAGTGACATTATGTTTATTTTAGTATTTATATATATTTTGAGGCTTTATATAAACCTTTCTCAGACTTCTAAAAACACTTCTAATGTTCTTAACCATATTCTAAACTTGCAAACCTTTAGAATTTTAACAACATATATACATATACTGTACAGTAATGCAAAATCCTGTGATGCAGCAAAAAGTCCACAATAAATAATTTAGGTTAATATTTTTTGAAAACCTGCAAAATAGGTCCACAAAAGTTGAGCCTTGAAATAGTGAGGGACTACTGTACATAGTCCTTTCAGTAACATGCTATTTGAGTAATCTTCTAATCTGCTACTCTTGTATTATTGCAACTTTTCTAAATTTATTAGCTCTAGCAGGTTTTTTTATTTATTCTTTAGGATTTTCTTTGTGTTATCTGTGAATGCAAATAATTTCACTTTTCCTCATTTGAATGCCCTCCCCCCCATCATAATTGTTTTGGCTGGAATTTCCAGTATAAAGTTGAACAGCAGTGAAGAAAGTAGGCAGGTAGAGAACTTTTGCATCTGTATTTGTCAGGTACATTGTGTATATATTTTCCTTTTTTATGTCATTGTCTAGCTTTGATACCGAGGTAGTGCTGGCCTCATAGAGTGAGTCAAGAAATCTTCTTCTCCATTTACTTTTTTTCAGAGGAGAGATATTCTGAAAGTGATTGAACTTGGATGAACTCCCTAGTGAAACTGTTTTTCCCTAAGCTTAGCATGATTGGGAGGTTTTTGATGACTGGCTCTGTAGGTTTCCTTGCACGCCCATAGTCTCCCTCACCTGTTTCTGAGCCTTAGAGGCTGCTGTATCCTACGTCTAAGTCCACCTTCCTTTCATGATTGGCCTGCTCTCAGAGGTGTATTTTGACCCCTGCCTCCCAGTGTCTTTGCAGTCCTCCATGATGGTCACTATGCTATGAGTGTCCTGTGACCTGTCTGTCTTGCTTTTAGACTTAGTTGTCAGGGTTAAGTCTCTTGTTCCTCTGAGTGTCTGCAGCTCCAGCCATATGGGGGTCACTTTTTACATGCTTACAGTAGATGACAGCTGGGTACCCTGTGTACATGGTGACTGTTGTGTTTTCGGTCCCTGTGTCAGCCTCTGCTGTGGTGGGCTTGCTAAAGTCAGTGGCCACAGTGAAACCCTAATCTCATTTGTCAGTGACTCACAGTATAAACAAGATGATGTAAGCTCTTGAGACTGAAGTTTGGGTGGTAATAAAATAATACGAGAAAAGGTTATATTATTAAAAAACATTGCTGGCAAGTAAAAAGATCCTTGAGTTTCAAGATTAGAAATAAGCTTTAGGTGTTTTCAGTCCTTTTTAATTTTTTTTTTCCTTTTTTGAGAATTAACCCTTCTTAAAAAGAAAATCTAAATAGTGTCTGGCTCAGAAGCCTCAGACCTTGTGCCTTTGAGAATGGCACTTTGGCTGAGTGTGTTGTTGTGTGTACCAAGCAGTACTGGGCCCAAAACGCAAAGATGAAAAGTCCCTGTTGCTTACCATCCCAGTGTAGCTTCAGGGAAGTGATGGGGAACTTCTCTAGTCATGGAGTGGACAGGGACAGCAGAGGTTCAAACCCTCCTGGAACTGAGTGGCTTCCAGTGAATTTTTGGATTGGGGAGCGACAGAAGTACTTGCAGCAAGGTCAGCTGTGAAAGGTCATGACCACATTTTCCAGTAAGGTACAGAGATAAGCAATGCCCTCTGGAAGTAGCTTTGGACAGGATTATGAAGAGTTTTAGTAATCTTCACGCTGAACCATCGAGTCAGCGAAATTTTACTGAACATGTGATGGTTGGCCATTTTAGGTGAAAGAGGCCATCCAGGTGATGGTTTGGGGGTGACTCAATTGTTTATTCTGTAGGGTTCCCTGGGAAGGCAAAGTCTGAAGTGAACAGTCTGTAACTTGGGCAAATGTCTTTCCTTCCTAGAGGGGTGGTGATGATGGTGAATGCAGAAGCGCTGTGTTCCATGTCTCTGAGAAAGCCATATAAGTTGCTGGCACAGGACAGATTGTGATTGTGCTCAAGTATGAGGCAGTTTTTAGCATCATAGTTCAGGTTAGGGTAATGTCCCTGTTTGTCCAGAACCTTTAAAAGGTCTATGTTGTATTATTACTTGATTATACTTGAACTAATAAAACTGGAGAAAAAAAATCCAATGTGCTCAAAGATTTGTATGCAAAGAGGGGTATTGCAATGTTATTTATAACAAAGAAGAAATTGGAGACATTCTGAATGTGAATAATAGAAGATTGGCTAATTGAATTATTGAACACACTTACAATGGAGTAATGTGTAGTCATTGAGAAAGTTTAAAAAGTACATTATAAAATATTTTTATAGTGTAATTTCAGCTTATTAAAAATCTATTTATAGGAAAGGGAGTAGAAAACTGCATGTGGAATTAATGGTAGTTACCTCAGTGATGGAATAATAGATTATTTTAATTTTCTGTCCCATTTCCTGAATTTTTTATGATGAATATTTATTATGCCAGCCCAGTTTAAAATTTTTTTTTTTTGGAATAATCACATTTTTCCCAAAGTTTCAGGTGTAGTATAAAGAATTCTCTTTCTACCATCAGAAAAGAGTAAGCTTTGATTCCTCACTCTGAGATTCTTTAGTGTATACTTCCCACAAATTGAATTCAACATGTGACCACCCAAACAAGGAAGCTGTGCCGTGGTCCTTATGCCATCTCCTCTTGTCCCTGAGTCTAGTACTGGAAAAAGGGTCTGATGACAATCATTTGGTTTTTTTTCACAGCCCTTTGAGTCTCTGCTGCACCTGTTCCTTATGCCTTCTTTGATTTCGTGACCTTGATATTTTTAAAGATTACAACTAATCTACTTTGTAGGATGCTTCTCAGTTTGGGTTTAACCTTTCTTTGTGATTCAGTTCAGATTCAGATTCTACATTTTGTGCAGGGCTATCACAGATGTGGCGCTAGATTCCCACCTCAACTGTCCAATGGGATGGGCCTTCTGTCTGCCCCAGTTCTGATGATGTCACGATGACCCTGTGAAGATGGTGGTGTCTGTCCATCTTTTCCATAGCAAAGCTGCCCTGGAGTGAATTTATAGGAAGGTTCTATATAATTCGGTAAGGATATTATTTCTTATCAGGCTTTCATTTATGCATAGTTTTAGGATTTGTGTTTTTATTTTTCTTACTGAGTTACAATCCATTAGCATTGTTTATTTTGACACATCGGTCCCAGTTTTTTTTGCATTGGGAGCCAGCCTTCAAGCTTCCATCTTCATTGCTACATGTGTGTATTAATCTTTTAGTTTTTTTGCTTTCTGTCATAAGATGCTCCAAGCAAATATTGTACTTTTCTACTTTAGCAATAATTCATTCTTCCAGGGGCTCTGGTTCCTTAGAAGCCAAAATTGAGATTCAAAGTATGTTTGTAGCCGTGAGGGTGTCATTTTATCCAGATTCTGTCAATGGATATATATTCATACATGTACTCATTTACATCTGTACTTTTTTGTCTGCCTCTATATACTTAGAAGTATGAGTTCACAGCAATACCTCCATCATCAATTCAGTATCACTGGTTTATTCTAATTTTCTCTCCATATTTGCAGCTCCCCTCTCTCTCAGGGAGAAGCCTGGTTCTCTTGTGCTCACGTATTTGCTTGCTCTTTCACCCTCCTTTTGTGTAGCCAATTTCCTACTGTTACTACTATCCTTACCCATGTGTGGGCACCCCTTTCATTGTTCAAGCCCTGCCCTCCTTGCTTGAGCCTCAAGCCCTTGGTTTGCCAATGGGTTAGGATGTCCCATGCCAGCTTGGCCCTACCCTAGGAGCCCTTTGTCTCTCTGCTAGAGCCTCCTTACAAGAGCTACCTGGGCACTTCTGGTTGTGGACGACCATTCTATCTTGTTGCTCAGGCTCGGAGGTCCCACAGGTGGGATCTTCCTTATCCTCTTAAGGTTTTGGCTCCTGATGTGAATGTCGGTCCTTGGCCAGGCACTGTTCATTTCACCCTGCTTGGGTCCTGAAACACTTCACTGGCAAATTCCCCTCCTCATAGATACCTACCTCACTGCCTCACCTGGAAGCCTCTAGAAGAAATGTCAGAAAGGGGGTGGGACACCAAGAGGGAATTAGCATATGCTTTAGAGGTAACTTGAGGCTTAGAAATACTTTGCCTTCTGCTAAATAAAAATCCCCATGAAAATCAACCTCCTTGGCAGAGCAACAAAGATTTTAGAAGAGGAATCTTCTTAATGGGGAGCTTAAAGGACTGTGAAGTTGCCTGCTTTTGAGAGGAATCAGCTTTAGTATCCCCCTGTGTGTCGACCTTTTCATAGGATGGACTGACTCATTATCAGAAAGACTTAGCGGAGGCAGAATGCATAGGTGGAAAGAGCAGTCAGTGGCTTTGCAACTGAGCGGCTGGGCTCCAAATCTAAGCTCTGCCATTTACTGGCTAAATCACATTGACCCCTGGGGCAATTCACATGCTTCTTGAGCCTCAATTTTCTCTTGTGTAAAGTGTAGCACTGTTAATCCCTGCCTCCGGATTGTTTTGAGGATCTGCTGTACAGGGAACATTGCTGGTATTCAATTAGTGCTAGGTCGTTTTTACTTCTCTCTAAGAAAGTGAGTGGGCTTACTGCACCTAGACTTTTCATAAACAAATTGGAAACAGTTTATTACTGAGCCCTTGGTCATTAGCCTGTGCAGCAGCCAAGGCCCTTTTCTCTCTGTGTCTTGTCTGGGTACAGGCAGCAAAGGAGCACAATGTAGTCTGTGAAAACTAGACATCAGCTATGGGTAGTCTGCTCATGTGGGGCCAGGACTGGTCTTCGTGAAAGCACATGTGTGTATGTGTGTGTATATACACAGACAGATGGATGGACAGATAGATAGATGGTTTCCTTTTCTCCATAGTAAAAGAAAGTATTCTTAGGCAGTCTTAGGACCAAGCAATCTTGATGGAACTATCCTTCAGTGATCCAAATTAAGCAATGACTAAGAGCCATAGGAGTTATATGAATATTTCTCGCTTTGGGGGTTGATAAAAACAAATTAAGCCAATTGTACATTTTAACTGTTTGTATATGCCATTGTTTGTCCTGTTTCTGCTCTTGGCTGAAAAGCCAACTTAGTTCTTCTCTGTGAATCACTTTGGTGAGTCCTGTAGATTCTGTCATTGCTTGTTAGTTTATAATTCACCTTGCAGAGGTTATTCTATTTATACTTTCATAACAAAGAAATCTTTGGTTTTAGAGTTTGTGATGTAGACGAATCTAGAACAAGTACCTTAGCTTAGATTTTCAAGCCCCCATTTTTAGCAAGAAGCCCTAGAGCAACAAAGATGTGTAAGTTCTAATTTTATTTATTATCACAGTTTTAGGTTATTCTTAGTTTATGTATAAGAACTTCTGGGTATGATAGATTTTCCCTGAAAAGGTAATACCTTTATCACCAAGAACATTCTTCCAGTGCATTTTTATTGAACAATGAAATGGCTTTGGGAGAGAGAGTGTGTATCTGTGTGTGTGTTGTGTGTGTGCCTATGTGTACTTTATATTCAGTGAAATCTGTGGCTTTACCAAAAAACTTACATTCTTAAAATGATCACCTCAGGGCTGGCCAGATAGCTCACTGGATTAAAGTGCCTACTTAGGCAGCTGCAGGGGTTTGTTTGTACAGTTTATAAATACATATATAGTGAGCCACAATCTTAACCACAGGTGCATCAGTGTATCAGTGTCTAGATACCTCACATGTATCAGTGTCTAGATCTTCTATACCTGCATGTTTTAGAGAACAAATGAGAAACACTTTGGGCTGGATAACATATTAATCCCTGTTTGCACATCATTTTAATTCTCAGCACAGTGGGAGGAGTGTTTTGCCTTCTTTTCATTTGCAAATAAAGAAACATGACTCCAAACATGCATGTCAGGGAGGCCTGGACATGGCTGCTGAAGAGAGGTGGATTAAAGATTTGCCTTGGTTTGGCCTCTGCTCTGATCCTTGACAGTTACTGAGCCCTGTCTGGGAAGGGCTTGTGTCATGATTAGGACTCAGGGCCATTGCTGTTGGGCACAGGATCTGTGATGTGTTCGGTGTCACTCAAACAGGGTGGGCCACAGCATCCCCACAAAGCCAAGCTCCCCTTTCAGGGCTGCTACCTTTCCCCTTGTGTCCCAGGCCTAGAGGTAAGCTCTGTGCAGTTGGCTAGGCTGAGCACTGTGTCTTTTTACTTACACTCGGTGAAATACATCGTCCTAATTAAATGTTTCTTTTTTGTTTAAAATTCCACAGTGCTGTAATTCAAATTAGAAAGCTGCTGTTTTGACAGATGATGTCATTTAATTTTTGGATCATTGTGCTTCTTGTACTCTGCTACAAACTAAATTGGGCCCTATCTCTTAAGTTCTTATACATTATAAAATACTACGTTCTTATGTGTGTGGTGATGAGGTATTTGAGCCCCCTTCTTCTGGTGTTCTTTGAGGAGACTCCTCGATGTGAGTGATAATGGCAGTTGAATGGTTACTTGCTTGTGTGTAGCCTGGTTCATGGTAAGTCCTGGCCCAAGGTGAATATCGTAAGTTTCTACTTGTCTGATGGCCCCAGACTGTTCCAGGCACAGCAGGGTCCCCCACCCCCCAATGCCCCAACCTACCATTTCTTCTTTTTTCCTAAGTTTCTTCCACTTACATCCCATCTGGGAGCTAGAGAAAAGTTGAGAGACTTCTGTTTCTCTGTTTCTCTCTCCCTCTCTCCCTCTTCAGCTGTGATCTCGGTCCCATGACAGAGTTCACTTTCATTGTACAGAAGGTAGGACCTAATGCCTGCGATCCCAGGGAACCATAGCACTTTCAGCACCACCACGGCAGGCTCTGCTTTCCCCTTGAAGGTTCCCTCACATCCCGGCCCCACTGCTCCTCACTCTTCTTCATCTCCATTCCTAGAAATATACTCTCAAGCTTCCTACAATGGTAGCAAGCACTCATCTTTTTCCCAATTCCCTGTAAATGAGCAGTTCTCTCTTTCCAGTACCTTTGAGCCTGGCATCTTATGGGTTTGCCCTGTCCATTCTGGTCAGGCAGGAGCTATGACTTCCTGGATACTATGGCCAACTTTTGTATAGGGCTCCTGCCTCCAGCCGCTTTTCTTCCTGTATCTGCCTCAGCCTCCAGGAGAATCTTCCCCAGGTACTGCCGGTCCTTGTTGTTTTCTCCAGTAGGATCCTTTACCTTTACCTTGAATGGTCTGCTGCCTGCTTGTACCGACTGCCTTACTCTCCCTGTCTGCCTACTTTCCTTCTTTGCCCACTTGAGTGAAAAAAGAGTTAGTTTTCTCTATTTTTAAGTTGTGAATAAATAGCAGTCAGAACTTTTTCCCAAGCTACCCAGCTAGCATGCAGTGAGGTTCTACACCTTTCTTAAGAGTGTTCCCATGAAACATGGGAGATTTTAACCCCAGGACATTGGATGTCTACTCTCAAGTGCTACAAAGCACAGAACCATGGATCCCTTACATTGAGGATGAGATGTTTCTCCAAGGGGCCAGCCCATAGTGGTAGTTACCTCAGTGACCAAGCATTTGCTACTCACTCTCATGGGGATGGTAGCACCTCCCTATCACAGTGACTTTGCATATAGTCAAGACATTGAGGGGCCTCCTTGTGAGGCGGTTGGACTTCCTCCCTGTTGGTAACAAGATACATCTTGTCTGAGAAGATGTTTAAAGAACCATCTGGGCTTAGCCACGTTTCTTTCGCCTCCAGCTTAAAGACTAACATTCATAGAGGCTCAGCCGAATGAGAGTGGAGGCTGATGTGCACCAGCAATATCTGAGGGAGGAAGCAAGGTGGGACAGATGCAGCGGCCACTTCTCAGTGTAGCTTTCCCCAAGGAGCTGTGTCTATAGGAACTGACGATTTCTGTCCTTTCACAGATACATGTTAGTGCCATTTGGAGGTCAGGTTCTGTGTTAATGCTGGTATACAGTAGGTAGTAAATAGGTGTCAATCATTTTTATTCTTGGGTAGTGTGTATTCTTATTTGGATGAAAAATAATAACAAATGAATATGTAGTTGCAACTATAACTATTGGTGAGTAATGTGCCAGCAGGAAATGAGGTACAGTGGAAAAAGGGTGGTGTGATGGGATGGGTAGATGGATCCCCTCACAGTGGTGATGGTGAGCCAGGAAGACACAGGACAGCTGAGGCTGTGCTGAGGGAGGACGGGCTGAATGGATGTAGCCCATCCAGAGCCACAGGACTGGCTCACTCAAGGCCTTCCTGGGATCAAGGTCTGCGTCTGATATAGAGGCAGTGGCTGCCATGGAATGTTTGTGTTAGGAATGCAATTTCATTTAAGAAAACAGCTGTTTTGGCTGGGGTATAATGAATCGAAGAGGGCATATGTGACAGTGGTGAGCTGCTACCGTTGAGGGTCTTTGCTGTTGTGTGGCAGAAATCCTCCTTCCACCCCCTTGGCCATTATAGCTTTAAAGTAGATTTTCAGTTAGATTTTGTGTGGTGAAGGACAGTAATTAGCTACAAGGTAGGCGGTGGGACCATTTCCTAAGATGGAGAAGCCAGGGAGTTGGTATAAGCCAGGGAATTTCAGGTATCAGGGCAAAGCAAGAAATTCAGTGGTGGAGGAATTAGCTTTTAGCGGTGAGTTTCTGGTGTGACATCCCAGTAGAAATGTCAGGTTGGAAGTTGTGTGGGTGAGTGTTTTAGTTACTTTTTGCTCGTTGCTGGGACAAATACCCAACGCTCAAAATGAAGGAAGGAAAGGTTTATTTAGCTCACAGTTCGTAGAGGTTTCAGTCCATATTCGGCTGGCCCAAGGCTGAGTGGAGCAGGGCGGAGAGCATCCAGTTCATGGCGGTGGAAAAGCAGCAAAATGGTGGCAGAGGCAGCCAACCAAACAGGGCAGCAGAGCAGCAGCACCAGCTCGAGCTACAGTCTGTCTCTCTGTCTCTCTTTATATTACATTCAGGCTCTCCGCCTTAGCTCCCACCCTAAGCTACACCCATAATCCCAGAAGTACTTCCACCCATAATCCCATCAGTACTAAATCCTGTAATC
>PVJA010026627.1:0-29433 GCA_004027025.1 Myocastor coypus
TCTCTCTCTCTCTCTCTCTCTCTCTCTCTCTCCTCTAATTGACTATTCACAAATAAACTCATATGTTACGGCGAATTGATTTTCAATAAAGGTGTCAAACATTCAAGGAAGAAAGCAGTCTTTTTTTGTTTGTTTGTTTTGGGTATCAGGGATTGAACTCAGAACCTTATGTTTGCCAGGCAAGTGCATAAGCCACTGAGCTACCTTCCCACCTTCCCAGCCCTTACAAAGCAGTCTTTTCCTTAAATAGTTCCAGATTTCACTAGAAAGCCACAGGAAAACAATGGATCATTATTTCTCTCATTGAGAAAAATCAATTCAAAATGTGTCAAGGAAGTAAATAGCAAAGATATAACTATGTAACACTTAAAGGACACAGAAGGGTAGATGTTTGTGACCTTGAATTTGGCAATGTTTTCCGAAATGTTACCAAAAGCAACTAAAACACTAAAGATTGGTGGGTAAACTTCATCATAATTGAAAACTTTGCTTAAAAAGATAGTAAGAAAAAAGTAGAAGACAACTCTCAAAATGAAATTAGTTTCAAAGTGTATCTGAAAGGAATCTGTACTTAGAATATAGAAAAATGTCCTACAACTCAATAATAAAAAGATAATCTAGTTTAAAATGTGCAAAAACACAGAGATAGGCACTTCTCTGGAAAAGGTATGTGCATTAATGATGAACAGGCACACAAAAACATTGGCTAACATTTTAGTAATTAAGGAAATGCAAATCAAAACCGCAGTGAGATACCACTTCACATTCACTAGGGTAACTATAATTATAATTTAAGATTATAGTAAGTATTGACAAAAATGCAAGCAATCCAAAACACTGCTGCAGGGAATGAAAAATAGCACAGCTACTGTGAAAAGCAGCGTGGCAGTTCTTCAAAAAACTAATGTGGATTTGGCCCAAGATTTCTACTCCTAGATTTATACCAAGGAAAGTGAAAAACATACCCTCACCTAGCAGTGGAAGGTAGAAGCAGCACATATTTCCATCAACTGAGTGACAGGTAAATGAAATGAAATATTACCTGTATGTCTCAGTTATGCTAGTTTTGTTATTAGGACAAATACCTGATACCCAAAATGAAGGAAGGAAAGGCTCATTCAGCTCACAGTTACTGGAGGTTTCAGTCCATACTCGGCTGGCTCCCACGCTGAGTGGCACAGGGCACAGCGTATCAGTCCATGGCAGCAGCAAAGAGCAAGAGCAAAGTGGAGGAGTAACACCAACAGGGGCAACCAAGAGAGAGTCTGTCTCTCTGTCTCACATTACATTCAGCCCCAGGTTGGGCGTAGCACTCACACCCATAATCCCAGTGGTACTAAGACCTACAATCCCAGTGGATCACCCATAATCCCAGTGGATCATGAATAAATCTCAAACTCTACAAGGCCCCACCCCATGACTACATGAGGCTCTGGGGGGACAACTAGACACAAAGTATAACACTATGTAATGAAGCATTGTTCAATCAAAATTGATATGAAATACTGATACATGCTACACAATGGACGGATCTTTATAATGTTATACTGTGAAAGAAGTAAGTTATAAAATACATTACAAGATTCCATCCATATATAACTATGAAATTTTGCAGTACCAGAGATTAAACTTGGGACCTTGTGTTTGCTGAGTAGGCACTTAACGCTGCTGAGCTATGTTCCTGACCCCAATTTATATAAACTGTTCAGAATAGGCAAATAGAAAGTAGACTAGTGATCACCTAGTTTGGAGATCCTTGTAAATAAAGGATATAGTCTTTCTTTTGGCTTTGATAAAAGATTCTAAAGTTGATTGTGTTGCTTGGTTGTATGTATCTGTGAGCATATAAGAAAGTGAGCTATAAATTCAGTTTATCAGTAGTGTGATATGTGCATTATGTTTTAAGACCATTGTTACCAAATATAAGTACTATTTCTGAAGGAAGAGTTATTTCCAAAATACTTTCAGTTGCTTTTAATATTAAGTATCCAACCCTTTCAGCTTGCTGCTTCCAGTTATACCTGCACAAAAATGGGTAAAATTTAGACTGTTTTTGAATTGAATTCTAAATGGATTTGATGAATAAGTGCCGACTGCATTTCCAAAATGTGGATTCATTTAAACTTTACTTGTCATTTATTAGCCCTGTGAAATTAATGGCTGAAAAGGTCAAGGGATGTGAAACAAGAGAACAAATTCTTTAGGATTTTTCTTTTAAAAACAGGTGCACTCTGTCCTAAGAAACAGTTGGTGTATCCCTGAGATCTGTTTTTCAAGATGTTGGTGTCTCGCTAGAAAATACTATTTCCAGAATCTATTGTCTTGGCAATGAATTATGCATTTGCAACCTATTATTCTTACCCAGCTATGGAAATAATCATAGGGCATCATACCACAATCCTGAAATACTGGCACAAGAGCCAATTCTGTTAGCTTGTCTCGCTTTTGCCTTTCTACTTAATAAATCTGAGAAATGTATTAGTCACAGTGGTTTGGATTCTTCTTTCTGAAAGCTGTATTCTCAATGAGCTGCTTTACTTCTGAACTAAAATTTCCCTGCTCATTGCCGTCTTTCACCCTATGCTTTTCCAGACCTAAAATGTCAAAGTATCAAGCAGATAGAATTACGTTTTGAGCACTGGTTTGGTCAGGAATGACTTCATGCTTTTAGCAAATCTGCAGTTGTAATAGTTTTGAAAACAATGGACTGTTAATAAAAGATTCCTTGAATGTGGCTTTCTGTCTCAATTAACTACTGTGTTTAGATAAAATATTTGTGAAACAAAACCAGGATAAGCTACTTGCTAAGGAGCCGGGGCAATTTAGTAGATGGACTTTTGCTTGGTTAACACCTTTTCTTTAAGAGGAGAGGTTTTAGACACCCTTGCATGTGCTTTTGTACATTGGTGCAGGGTTGTGGGCGGCTAAAGAGACTAAAATATTTCTTTAGCCCCTCTGAATGTAAGGTAGGAACTACTTCTGGTTTGCCAGGGTCTACTATCATGGAACATCAAGCAGGGATATTTTGGTCACGCCTCTTGCAGAAAATAGCACTGTTGTTATCTTTTCTAGAAGAGCACAGGGAAATGTATCTGTGATTGGCAGTGCATTCTTTTGGCTGTCATATTTGTTTTTCTCACTCCTTTCAAATGTTGGGTTATGGGTATACACTCATATGTTGGGTTATAGGTATACATAAAGAGCATGCCTTTCTATATTTCTGGACCTTGCTCAAGGAAAAAGTGCAGGGAAATGTGGGAAACAACTCACCAGGAATCCATGTCAGATCAGGCTTCGGTCTTTCGCTCTGCCAATTCTGCTTCATTCAACCAGTGTTTTTAAGCACATATCATGTGTAGGGTACCGTCTAGATGTTAAACTCATTGAATCTATGTTTCTTCAACTATAAAATATAATCTGAAATATAAGCAGTAGATATGACGATTTTCTATGATTCAGGGGACAGAAGTCAACACGTTTGGCTGTTGAAATAACTTCCTTCCGAAGAAATCAGAACATAGACATTTTTTAGTACAATCTTTCCTCACTTACATATCCTATGTGCTGCTGATAAAGTGAAAGTCATTTTCAGAGAGACCTGTGCATGTCTAACACTCCAGCAAGATAATCAGTTAAAGAATAACACTGGAAAACTTATAACATGATGTTGTGATTCGAAAATGACTATAAATTCCTTCTTAATAGCAGAAAGAGAAGAGTCTATTTTTTTTTCTTTTCTTTCTTTCTTTTGGCCAGCTCATCCCACTGTGAGAGTGGACCTGCATGGCCTGTGGTGCTGACGATCAAACTGTGGTCCTCTGGGCCTGCCTAAGCTAGTCTAAGCAGATGCCTTAGACTGCTGAGCTATCTTGCTGGCTCGAGTCTATTCTTGAAAGAGAGTTAATTTTTTTTAATCTATCATTTGCTTTTCTTCCCTTTTTCAAGACAACACACACAAACACACACACACACACACACACACCTCTCCATCCAGGAGAGCAAAGTGGTTGTGGCCCAGAATCAACGACAAATATTCTTGATAATCCATTGCAATGGATTAGGGGACATGGACCATTTTATAAAGTGGCTTTGGTGCTGGTTATCAATGCTGCAGAAGTGCTTAGATTGAGCATGTTTCTTAATGTGGGAGATGGAGCCTAGAAAAAGAGCTAGCATCCCTTTCCCTGTCTTACCTCTCCCAAAAAAAGGAGCTGGAGTAATCAAATGGACTTGTCCATCTGCACCCAGATTCTTCTCTATTAAGCTTTGGTTTCCCACAGTTCCCGGACTTCTTACCAACATGCTCTTAGTGAGACTCGACATCACTAACAGTGGCCAGGACAGGATTGAACACAGCTTAGAACCTGGGGCTGGGATGTCTGCATGAGGAATTACCAGTGAGAGGGGAGAAAGTCAGCTTTGGACTGTGCAAATACTGGGCTGGTCTGGAAGTAGAAGTCTACACCTGCTCCTATCGTGTGCACGACTATCCCTTTATCCTGCAAGAAGTGAAGATATATATTTTCACATCAATTTAACTGTAACCCCCAGGCAAAATGATAAAGTTGCCTCAGGTCTCCCAATCTTTTCCTCTGCCCTGCCTTTGTGCATCTCTTAGTCTTGGGAGTTTTTTTTTTTTTTTTCACCACGCTAAACAATCATACCATGTTCACACATT
Source organism: Myocastor coypus (assembly GCA_004027025.1). NCBI lineage: Eukaryota > Metazoa > Chordata > Mammalia > Rodentia > Myocastoridae > Myocastor > Myocastor coypus. Next base: position 4,679 of record PVJA010026627.1, read on the forward strand.
TATTGCTGATTGCTCTTAATCCCCAATTATAACAGTTTATCTCACCTGGACTGTACTTTGTCCTTGGATTCTCGCTCTGTTAAGTCTAAAGCAACATGGGTTCCATTTCCCAGGAAGTTCACTGTTGTAAGGAGCTTATTAATTCATTACTTAAATGTAGCTTTAATGATTCATGGACTCACTCAGACCACAAAAGGCTTAAAATTCTTTGGCTCCACCTATCTCAGGAAGCAGTCAGTAGGAAAACAACTCCCACAGTCTAATAGAAACCAAGAAGGCCCTAGGATTTCAGAAGAATTTTCTTGTGAGGCGAAGTCTTGATACCATACCCATGAATCTGCTTGGATGGAGTATTTTTCATTCCGATTACAGCTGCCATGGTTCTCACTATCATCCCTCTTGTATGGGTATGGTCCTCCCCTTGTGGTGAGGACATCAATGTTTCAAACCAGTTTTTCTTTGTAGATACTAACACAGAATAAGATGAGATAAGTAGATTACATGAAACATAAAGCAATGGTTTACCAAAAATAGTATTTTGTTCTCCCAGTTATGAAACCTGGAACTTGCACTAATCATGCAAGAAAATAATTATTTCAGTAGGAAAAGGTTAGGAGGGTTCAGATTCTAAGAAATCTTTTTTTTTTTTTTTTTTTAGGAACAACACTAATAATGCTTGGTTGGAATCTCAGGTAGGCTGCCAGGGGAGATTTTGGCTGGCAAGCCTGATACCTTTCAAAACATGCCATACCATGATTTTCACCTCCAGGAAAAGCTGATCCTGCAGAGTGCCATGGGCAGAGGAGAAGCAGAGTGGATGTTGCTGTCTGGCTCTGGAGACTCAGGTAGGAGCACCACCCATAGGAAGTTGGGTTAAATGCATTACACTGATGAAGAGAACTAGATCTGGTGAGGAGCAGCAGTGAAGTCCACAGCAGGTAAAGTAGGGTAGAATGGGGCACAGAACAGCAGCTGACATTTGCTAAATGTAAGAACAACAGTAACGAAAAGGTTAGAAACTGGGTGGTATGTACTATGTATGGATCAAAAGGCTCTAGACCAGGTTCCTGAAGCATAGTTGGAAACTGGTCGTTATTTGATGTCGTCAATGAAGACTCCGTGGATTGAAGAACATGACCGAAAGGGAAAGCAGAAGATGTGGCCTCTGTTTTATTGTAGCTCCTTTCTTCTAATCAACACCACTGTTTCATGCTGGATTGAAATAAGCCTTAATTTATTACCACAGTCCCTCAGTAGAGAGAGATGCAAACGAGCTGTGGGATTTAGTTATGGTTTCCCTAAGTAAGTGGGAGAACTAGACTTGGTCTTTTATTTTTCTAAATCCAAAACCCACATCACGTAGCTAATGTTGACTTCTCAAGAAAATAATCTTTAGGGTTCCTTTTTCTTGACCCAATCAAAAGTTTTAATTGCTTTTTCTTTTCTTTTCTTTTTTTTTTTTGTCTTTTTGAGACAGGGTCTCCCTGTACAGTTCAGGCTGGCTTTGAGCTCACTTTTGTGGCCCAGGCTGGTCTCGAACTCACACTGATCCTCCTGCCTCAGCCTCCCAAGTACTGGGATTACAGGCGTGTGCCACCACGCCCGACTTAGTTGCTTTTTCTATGAATGGTCAAATTACAAGTTAGTTATACGACCATGTATATTACAGTGATCAGTAACAAATACCTATGTCTATCACAGAAAACATGGAAATACTTTATAGAAATAACTTAATTCATGAAAATTCTGTATGTCAAACTTCTGGAAATCAGTAGTTTACAATATTTTGGGGGTCTGTTTTAAATTAAGAATTTGATTTTTCCCTATCAGTAGCCATTTGAAAACTGTAAGTGACTTAGTTTATTAGAATGATTTTCCCCTAGTCACATTTTCTTTTTTTTTTTTTTTAATTTTTTTTATTTATTAATTTTTTTCTTGTTTCAGAACCTTTATTTGTTTATTCACTCATTTTTATGGCCGGCTCAGCCCGCCCCAAGGGCAGGGCTGGTGCAGCATGTGGTGCCGGGGATCGAACCTCGGTCCCTGAAGTCGCCCAAGCTTTCCCAGGCAAGGGCTTTAGACCACTGAGCCATCCCGCCGGGCCCCAAATAATTTTTATTTTATTTATTTATTTTTTTCTTGTTTCAGAACTTTTGTTTGTTTATTCACTCATTTTTATGCCCAGCTCAGCCCGCCCCGAGGGCAGGGCTGGCGCAGCCTGTGGTGCTGGGGATCGAACCGCGGTCCCTGAAGCTGCCCAAGCTTTCCCAATCAGGCGCTTTAGACCACTGAGCCATCCCGCTGGGCCCCTCCCCTAGTCACATTTTCTTGATGGCCTCCATTTTAACAATGCCTCCAAGAAATTATTAGACCCAAGTAAGGGACAATGTTCTGGAGGTGAACTTTTTAAAAATACAGAAACTGACTGCGGATGACATGTACCCTTTCTGGAATATATCATCTACTAGGAACATCATGCACGACCATGGGGTAAATAACTATTTTGCTCTCCAGAGTAGTTATTAGGAAAGCTCTCAAAGCACTTTGCAATCAATTTTTATTACCAGTCCTTCACAACAACCCTTCAAATGCAATAACCAACTCATAAACTACACAGTAAAAGGAAAGGGGAAGAAATAAGAAGCATGGTGTAGTACACATGGTGTCATAAAAGAGGGTAAGTACTGATGCTGTTAGTCACGGAGGACCCTACGTGTGGAGCCACAGCTGAAAGGCTTGGGCTTAGTTTTTCATGGACTCCATGACAACTGCTTCAGGGGTGCTGCTGCCGTCGCTCCTGCCTCAGTGTGTGTTCTGTTCTAGGGGTGCTCACTCTGGTTGTCCTGGGGGAAAGGCAATTTGAAGGAACTTGAAATGTGGAGAGTAGTGACAACAATAACAACAACAATAACAATGACAATAACACCTATGAAAAGATGTGGGGTAGGAATTATATATTGGCCCACCATATGACACTGGATGTTCTGAATGGACATGGAAGAGCATATGTTTCTGGAGAAAGGTTAACATTTGAAAGTAAGAATATGATCAGTAAAAGAAAAAACTGGGCATACAAGTACATCTTTGTGTTATCTCTGTGGAAATATGTTCACATTTGAAGTACTCACTGTATGAAACACAGTAGCAATTAGAAATAGCTTCTCCATTATTTATGTACCTATATTTTTGGAAAATACAATTTCCAATTTTTCCTCCAGTAGGTAGTTTTTATTTTATTTTATTTTATTTATTTATTTATTATTATTATTATTATTTTTTTCTGTCCTTAAGAATCCAGCTCCTTACCTGGGCTCCAGTGGAGGCCATGGGGCAGCACCTGCAGGTTTAAAGCCCTGTGGGGTTGCTCAGGTCCTGGCTTCATAGATTGGCTCCTGCGCCTTGGCTGTGAAAGGTCCACTTCAGCGAGTCCTGTGGCTTCACATTCAGCGTGGGAAGCAGAGACACAGAAGGAAGATGGGCCCTCAACACTTGGTCCCAACCCAAGGGATGGAGCCTCTACCCTGTTTCCTGTGAAGAACTTCTTCATGGCTCTGACCTGTGACATGTGTCATGCCCTGGCCCTGCAGGCAAGAAGCTGCAATTGGCTCCTGGCCTTTTCAGAGCCACAGTTTTCTCTTCCTTTCTTTCTTTTTTTTTTTTTTTCCCTTCTCTTTCTCTATTTCTTCTGCTATTATTCTATTTCTGCTTCTTTTTCAACTTCCTTTCCTCTTTTTAGAACTTCATCTCATTTCTCACCCTCTCTTCCTGCTTATTCTTCATTTTCTTTTCTCCTCTTCTTTTTCTCTTTTCTCATTATCCTTCTCTCCTCTCTCTTTTCTTTTTATTTTTCTTTTTTTTCTTGTTTCAGAACCTTTGTTTGTTTGTTTATTTATTTATTTAATTATTTATTTATGGCTGGCTCAGCCCACCCTGAGGGCAGGGCTGGCACAGCATGTGGTGCCAGGGGTCGAACCATGGTTCCTGCAGCTGCCTGCTGGCACTTTAGACCACTGAGTCATCCTGCCGGGCCCATCTCCTCTCTCTTTTCCTTCCTTCTCTTTCCTCTTCCATTCTTCTCCCCTTCCCCTTTCTGTGTGCTTGAAAATGAAAGCCCTATTATTTTTCTTGAAATCAACAATTTCGTGCTTGTTTGGCTAAAAGCCCCGTTTCTCCCAAAATAAGACCTAACTAGAAAATAATAAGCCTTGAAACTAGAGATAAAACATGTAAGGTAGCTAAGGCAAGGATAGACTGAGTGAGGCTGGCATTTTTGATCTCTAATTTTCAAGACTGATTATTTTCTAGTTAGGTCTTATTTTCTAGGAAACATGATGCCAACCTTGTCATTTTGGGTTGTGTACTTATAAAAGTTGTTCCTTTTTATTTATAAGTGGATTCTAAGACTTTAGTGTGTTTAGTATTCAGATTATTTGACTAGCATTACTGTCATATTTGAGTCTTCTTAAAACTAATGTCTACCTTATCTGTTTTTGCATTTGAAAACTAAGATGATTAAATACATTTTCCCTGCAATTACTATGGCTAGTAATTTTTAAAGTTAATATTTGAAGGTTCTTCTCTATATAAGTAAAGCAACATCTTTATTCTAAGTCAGTCACTTTAATTCTATTGCCCCAATATTTCTTACCATATTGTTAAGAAATTTATTTATTTATTTATTTATTTATTTATTTATTTATTTATTTATTTTTGGTGGGACTGGGGTTCAAACTCACGACCTTGCACTTGCCAGGCAGGCACTTGTGCCACGGAGCTATCTCCCCAGCCCCTTGTTAAGAAATTTAGTTCCACCTTTTATGTCACTGGCTGGCCATCTGGGATAGTTCGATAAAGCCATCCCTGACAAGGCGAAGGTAGAAAATAGTCTCATATGTGTAAGTCTGTGTTTATGAGAGACAGTATTTTCTTTTTTTAATTTTTAAAAAGTTTTGGTTTACTGTTTTTATATATTTTTATATTTTTATGTTATTTTTTTCTTGTTTCAGAACTTTTGTTGGTTTGTTTGTTTATTTTTATGGCCAGCTCAGCCTGCCCTGAGGGCAGGGCTGGAGCAGCATGTGGTGCTGGTGATGGAACCGCAGTCCCTGCAGCCGCCCAAGCTTTTCCAAGCAGGCGCTTTAGACCACTGAGCCATCCTGCCGGGCCCCTAGAGAGTATTTTCTTGAGCTTTATTCTTACATGGAGACTAGGCATAAGGAAAAGAAAGTGGCTGTAATCCTACTGGCTGCAGCAAGCGCTAACACAGATTGGTGACTTCCTGTCTGGACTGTCTTGCCAGAGCCTCCAATCCACCCAAACAGTTATTGAGGGCAGTCTCATTCAAACCTCATCTTTCTACTTATTGGGAGCAGTCAAGTTCCTACTCACTCCTGTCAGCTGCTTGTGGAGGACTCCTCTGTGAAACAGGCAGAAAGCACTGCATTCTCTCATCAGTGGTCTGTGGTCTCCTTCTGTCACGGTGACAGCCCTTGAAGGATGCCCTTGAATTTCTTTCTATGTATTTCTAAGTGTGAATGAGTGTCCTACGATATAGGGACCTATGATTTGCTTATGTCTAATCTTTGAAAAATTTAGAGAAAGGAGGCAAATGGGAATAAAGAACAACAGGAAAGAACTGTGAAATCAAATTCTAACTAGACTCAGAGATGCCATGCTACATTATATTCACCACGAGGTACTGTGCTCTGATGAATGGGGCAACATGGCAGTGGTGTGGAGCTTGCAGTGGAGCTGGGGGTGGAAGTGGTGGCAGCAAACCTGACGAGAGCATATAATTAAGAGATAAGCCAAGACAAAGCTCTAAAACATCCACGAGTATAGAGTTTTAATCAAGGACGTGTAATTCACAAAGTATCCTAAGGAACAGTGAACTGCACAGTCTAAGTGTGATGCCATGGGAGCTGAGACAAGATGAGTTTCACAACTGCAGAGCCGGCAGCTGTGTTTAGTGCCACAGGAAGGTCAAGTGCATAAAAGCAGAGCCACTTCCCCTTGATTGGACTGCGAGGAAGTGATCGGTGGTGTCATAGTCCCAAGGTGGGGGTAATGACTGACTGCAGGAAGCCATAGAAAGGTGAAGGAGTGATCACTGTGATGGTAGATGAATCTTTCTTAAAGTGCAAGAGGAAAAGCGACAACCAAAGGGAAAAAAAAAATAAGAGGTTGAAGGAATTTATTTCCTTAACTATGTGGGAGCCTAGAGCTGTTTGTATGCTGCTGGGAATGATATAGAGTGGGAGAAATGGGTGAAGCCCTGAGAAAGTGCAGAGGCAGGGTGACAGTCTTGGGAAAGGGGAGGGAATGGACCAGGTTATTGAAGAATGTGGTTTGGCTCCAGCCAGATAGCTCAGTGGAGTAAAGCACCTGCAAGCAGGCTCAGGGGCCTGGGGTGGGGAGGGGCCTGTGGGGTAGCTGGGGGGTGTTCAATCCCTGGGGCCTGCTGTGCCAGCCCCATGCCCCAGGGGCATGCTAAGAAGGCAGTTAAGACTGGGTGTGGTGGCATGTGCCTGCAATCCCAGCTCTTGGGAGGTTGTAAACAGGTGGATCACTATGAGCTCAATTTAGTAGTGAGACTCTGAACACCCTGTAGACCCTTCCCTAAAATACAACAAACCAACCAACAAACAAATGAACAAAACACATGATTTATATTTTAGAAGAACTATACAATCTTTTATAGCAAATGAAAAGGGCAGGCCCATCAGTGCAGGTGCAAGGAACTCGTGGACTGATTGGTGGGAAGACTGCTCATACAGCTGAATTAAGTGTCGGGGCCACATTATGACCGAGAAGAAGGGTAGATAAAAGTACATTTGGTATAGGCGGGAGTGCAGAGCAGTATGGGGGACAGTGCAGAGGAGGAGGCAGGAAGGTCGAATTTTACAATAGGAGGGAAGACATGAAACAGGCCTTAAGAACAAAGACTACACAGTGCATGGTATGACAGCACTGGCATGCATGTTGGGCTTTCTGTGTAAAGCTGAATTTTTTCTTCCACCAAAACACACAATTAGGGGCCAGGCAGGATGGCTCAGTGGTCTAAAGTGCCTGCTTGGGGAAGCTTGGGCAGCTTCAGGGACCTCGGTTCGATCCCCGGCACCACATGCTGTGCCAGCCCTTTCCTTGGGGCGGGCTGAGCCGGCCATAAAAATGAGTGAATAAACAAACAGAGGTTCTGAAACAAGAATAAAAATAATAAATAAAATAAAAAAATTAAAAAAAAAAACGCACACACAAAACAACAACAACAACAACAACAACAAAAAAACCCCGCACACAATTAGAGAGCAACTCTACCCAATCTTTTACCCAATCTTTTTTTTTTTTTTAATCTGAGATACATTCTTTATGGTAAAAGCAATGACTTCACAGAAGGATAAGCTAGAATGTCAGTAAAGAATTTTAAAGTTAGAATTTTAAAGCTCAGAAACCATCCTGTCCTAGCTCCTGCTTTCCCAGAAGACAAGCTGGTTTACTACTGATTGCTGCCCCCCCCCCCCTTTGGACCAGGGATAGAATATAGGACGCTGTACTTGCCAGGCAGGTGCTTATTCTACTGAGTTATCTCCCTGCCCTGCTACTGATTTCTTTTCTTTTTTTCTTTTTTTTTTTTGGCAGACATAGTTTATTTTTGTGTAAAAACCCCTTCATGTTGTAGCTACTGCTGGAGCTTGAGTCCTCTGGACAGACTCTGATGTGGGTTTTCACAGGATGGTCAGTGAATTCCTGATAGGGAGACTTGGTGAACACAGTCTCTTCCCAGAGCTCAGGGGTCAGATAGCTGTAGGTCTTGGAGATGGCATCAAAGGTGGCCTTAGCAAAGTTGCCTAAGGTAGCAGTTCAGCCACTAGCAGAGGTGTAGCAGTCATTAATTCCAGCCATCAACAGCAGCTTCTTGGGCACAGGGGTGGAGACGATGCCAGTGCCTCTCGGGGCAGGGATCAGGCGCACCAACACAGAGCCACAGCGGCCAGTTGCCTTGCAAGGAACAGTACGGGGCTTGCCAATCTTGTTTCCCCAGTAGCCTCTCCTCACAGGAACAGTGGAGAGCTTGGCCAGGATGATGGCCCCACAAATGGCAGTGGCTACTTCCTTGGAACACTTTACACCCAGACCAACATGACCGTTGTAGTCTCCAACGGAGACTAATGCCTTGAACCTGGTCTGCTGGCCAGCACGAGTTTGCTTCTGCACAGGCATGATCTTCAAAACATCATCCTTGAGGGATGTGCCCAGGAAGAAGTCAATAATCTCAGACTCCTTGATGGATAAGGAAAAAAGATACATTTCCTCCAGGGACTTGATCTTCATGTCTTTGACCAGCGGGCCCAGCTTGGTGACAGGAATCCACTCTATGGGTGCACGCGACCTCGAAGGCCACTGCCGAAGCCTCCGGGGAAGTCCCCTCGGCCTCCCAGGCCTGGGCCCCCGGGGCCTCTGGCCCCTCCCGCAGAAGCCGCTGCGGCCTCCCAGGCCTGGGCTCCTGGGGCCTCCCGACCCTCCCACTGCGCGGGCGTCATCCGCCGTTTGGTGTTTTCCAGAAAGAGCTGCTACTGATTTCTTTTTTTTTTTTTTTTTAAAGAATTTTTTATTTTATTTATTTATTTTTCTTGTTTCAGAACCTTTGTTTGTTTATTCACTCATTTTTATGGCCGGCTCAGCCTGCCCCGAGAGCAGGGCTGGCGCAGCATGTGGTGCCGGGGATCGAACCGCGGTGCCTGAAGTTGCCCAAGCTTTCCCAAGCAGGCACTTTAGACCACTGAGCCATCCCGCCGAGCCCCTTTAAAGAATTTTTTATTTTATTTATTTATTGTTTTCTTGTTTCAGAACCTTTGTTTGTTTATTCACTCATTTTTATGGCTGGCTCAGCCGGCCCCAAGGGCAGGGCTGGTGCAGCATGTGGTGCCGGGGATCGAACCGCGATCCCTGAAGCCTCCCAAGCTTTCCCAAGCAGGCGCCTTAGACCACTGAGCCATCTGCTACTGATTTCTTAAAACACATCACCCTTGTGTTCTTTTCACTAAGTGTGTCCTCGGCAGGCCAGCTTTCTCACATGCATCACATATGTTTCACTCTGTACTATGTATATTTTTGTCATTGCTCCTGAAAATGCCTCATTTATTTACAAATTTGTTCCCCAAATCTGCTCACACCTCCCCTCTCTTCTCTTCTATTGGACAATGTACTAGTCCAGACCTTCTTGCTTTCAACTCTAAATGAAAACGTCTCCAAGGGCAGAAACCACCAGCATTCTCATGCTTCACACCAGTGGGTGAAGGTAGCTGAGGTGGACAAGTTTTACTTTTGCTCCCGCAGATAAAAGTGAGTAGGAAAGTTGGACTAAAACACCTTGGTTATGCTGAACTCATCTCTAGTGAGAGAATGTTTGATATCTTTTGCAATGGTTGATACATTGTGTCAACTTTAGAAGTTTAGGTGTTTAACTCAGCGCAGGACCAGAATCTCACTTTGGAAAAATCCTCATCCTGAGCAAGGGGACAGCTAGAAACGTGTGAGTGATAACCCTGTCCTAGGGGGACTGGCCTGTTTATAATATAAAGGGGGAAAGAGTCCATCGATGCCCCCTTTTTGCTCTTGTTGCTTTTGTTGTACTTTGCTGTCATGCACAGTTGCCCCTGTGCCATGCCACCCTGCCTTGGAGTCTGCTGATGGTGGACTGAAGCCTCCACAAACTGTGAGCTATATAAACCATTCCTTTCTTAATTTTGAGTGTCAGATATTTTGTCTCAGCAGTGAGAGAAGAGTAACTAAGACATCCTGGGAAAAGAAAGCTCTATCCCATGAGTTAAATTAGCTCTTAATGGATTTGCTGCCTTTAGCAAGAGCAGTCTTCTTTTGCTTCCCACCCCCATTCTCGGCTTAGGTGTGACTTAGATTCAGTTGTTCCCATCAGTGCAGAAGTACTTGATGAGTCCTTGAGTACCTGATGAGCTCTGAGAAAAAGATACCAGTTCAAAATAGATTGAACTCTCCTCTTAGGAATTCTATAGAGGTCAATGTATATTTTAGAGGGACTAAATATACTCTTCAGAGAGGCAGCCTGCTTCCAGCTTGTCTCGGGTTTTAAAGATGTCACTTTTTATCTCCTTCTGGAATCTCATCTGAATTTTTCACCCTTAACTTAGTGCCTTGAGTTAAATACCACCAAGTTTTCAATAAAAAACAACTATGTGTAGTATTTCTTATTTTGAGCAGGTGGAAGCTTGGTCTGAAACAAAAATCTCCTGATTCTTGCTCAGTGGTAAACTGTGTGCTGAACTTGAAATCATGTCCCTTTTCTGTAACATCCTGTCTCAGAGGTTTTTCGAGTGTATCTTCTCTGAGTGTACAGATTCCTTTTCCCTTTTGTTTCCTAAACTAAGGACATTTTTCCACTCCTCCTCTACTGTTTACTGCTGCCAGGGTCAACTTTTATTTATTAGTTTATTTTATTTTTAAAACCTTTAATTTTGGGCCCGGCAGGATAGCTCAGTGGTCTAAAGCGCCTGTTCAGGAAAGCTTGGGCGGCTGCAGGGACCGTGGTTCCATCCCTGGCACCACATGCTGCACCAGCCCAGCCCTCAGGGCAGGCTGAGCCAGCCATAAAAATAAATAAAACAAACAAAAGTTCTGAAACAAGAAAAAAATTTGGAAAATAAAAATAATTTTTTTTTAAAGAAATAAAAAGTAAAACCTTTAATTTTATTGTGAAGAGTAAAAACAGAAATGAAAACAAATAGAAAAAATATCAGGAACAGGGTAACATGCAACAATGCATAAGTTACAGATTTGCAAAACAGTTGTTATATTATCTATTTTTAACGTTCAGTCTATTGCTCTGATTAACAGATATAGTCCTGCAAGATTGGACAAATAATTGAATATTAACAGCTGCTTTCAAGAAATCAATTTTTTCTTGTCTTTTTAAAAAAATATTTTAAAGATAGTATAGTGATTGCTAAGACACTAGAAACTGTACACATTTAGAAGACCAAGATGAGAGGTATTCAACCATGAGTTTTGAATTACACATTGCTTTCCTTGATGCAGCTGCTCTATTTGCAGATATGACCATACAGAATTAGCAAGGTGAAAATTCTACACATTAACTGTGAAAAAAAAAAAAAAAAAAAAAACTGATGGAAATTGTTAGTACAGAAAAAAAAGAAATTATTAGTACAGTCATCTTAGCCATCCTGAATATATAGTTGCATGATTTCCTCCCTGATCTTTTCTCCTTTTTCTCATTTCATTGTTTAATCCTTAAGTTCCATTTCTTTTCTGTTTTACTGTGTGTATTGTACCTTTCAGAATTTTTCAGGCTCTTACACTAGGGAGATATATGCTATTTACACATGTGAGTCTGATTTATTTCTCTTCAGAGCATAGCCTCTAGTTGCATATTCTTACCTGTTGTATGTTACAAGTCGGTGCAGAAAAACTACAACAAGAAGACCTGATAAATATAGCTCCAGAGGTCTCACTGAGATTAGTCTCCCTCGAAGTGTGCCCTGAGCCAGGGAAACTTCTCACATTTATTGAGGGCCACAACAGCTAAGGAATGAGCATAAGTAATTTGGTGCAAACAAGTTGCCTTTATCTTGCCTTCTGGCATTTGCCAACTGTTTTACATATCACTGGTTGGTAACTTCCCAGGTAAAGGAACAAAAGCCAGACAGGGTGCTGCCTCCAGGAATCTGTTACTACCTTGTCTCCAGCTTATCAGGAGTAATAAGGAACCAGTTTTGTTAGGCTCGGTTCTTTGTTCCTTGCTCTCTCCATACAATAAACTTCTGACTTATATAACTATGCCTGCCTCTAAAGGTTTCAAATTTGTCTTTCTTTGTAGATGAATAGTACTCCATTGTATGAAACTATCACATGTTTTTCATCCACTCCTCAACTGATGGGCATTTTGGTTGTTTCCAAGATTTGGCTAAGACAAATTGTGCTGCTATCAACATGGGTTCTTGTATATCACTATGGTATGATGTTTTCAGTTATTTTGGGAAAATACTCAGAAGGGAAATAACAGGATTGAATGGGATTTCCGGCCCTTGTTCTTTGAGGAGGCTCCACACTGATTTCCCTAGCAGTTGTACTACATCCCCACCAGCAATGGAGAAGGGTTCCTTTTTCTCCACAGCCTCTCCAGCATTTGTTATTAGTTGATTTCTTTAAAATGGTTTCTCAAAGTTGTTTTAATTTACATTTCTTGAATGGTCAGTGCTGTGGAACATGTTTTAATGTGTTTATTTGCACTTGTACTTTTTCCTCTGAGAAGTGTGTATTCAGCTAAGATGCCTGTTTTTGGAGTAGGCCTTTAAATTTGGTGGGACAAATGTTTTTTGGTTTTTTATGTAGTTTAAATAGAAGTCCTTTGTCTCAGTGATTGTTGGTTATTTTTTCCTAATTTGTGAGTTGTCTTTTCATTGTATTGGTGATTTGTTTTGACATGCAGAACTTCTCAATAAGATGGGATTCCAGTTGTTGATTCTTTGTAGTATTTCTATGCAGTTTGGTTTTTGTTCATGAACTGTCTACCTACTCCTATGTCTTCAAGATTTTCATCTTTTTTTTTTTTTTTTTTCCTTCCAGGAGATTTAGCATTTCTATTTTAATGTTTGGATTTCTAATTCATTTTGACTTTAGTTTAGTGCATGGTGATAGACCTGGGTCTAGTTTTAGTTTTCAGCATGTGAGAGCCAGTTTTTCCAGTACCCTTTGTTAAAAGAGACTATGTTTCTTCCAGTGAATATGTTTGGCCCCTTGTCAAAAACAGGATGGTTGAGTGTTTTTTGTACTTACAGCTTTTGCATCTGCTATTTTGTTCTGTTGATGCTTGGGCCTTTGTTTTTTTTTTTTTTTCCCAGTACCATGCTGATTTTATCACATTAGATTTGTAACATAATTTCAAGTCAGGGATTGGAATGTCTCCTGCCTTTCCTTTGTTGCCCAAGAATGCCTTTTTTTTGTTTTTTTTTTTTTTGGTCTTTTTGAGACAGGGTCTAACTATGCAGTTCAGGCTGGCCTTGAGCTCACTTTTGTAGCCCAGGCTGGTCTTGAACTCGCAGTGATCCTCCTTCCTCAGCCTTCCAAGTGCTGGGATTACAGGCGTGTGCCACCATGCCTGGCTTTACCTTTTACTATTTTAGGTCTTTTCTGATTCCAAATAAATTTTAGGAATGTTTTCTCTAGATTTGTAAGGTATATTGGTAGTATTTTGATAGGGATCACACTAAATCTGTATAATAATTTTTGGAGCATGGCCATTTTTATAATGTTGGTTCATCTTACCTGGGAACAAGGAATGTCTTTCCAATTTCTGAAATCCTCTTCAATCTCTTTTTTCAGAATACTGTAATTTTCTTTATTCTTCTCTCTCTCTCTCTATTTATTTATTTATTTATTCATTCATTCATTTATTTATTTGAGACAGGGTCTCGCTATGCAGCTCATGCTGGCCTTGAGCTCATTTTTGTAGCCCAGGCTGGTCTCAAACTCACATCAATCCTCCTGCTTCAGCCTCCCAAGTGCTGGGATTACAGGTATGCATTACCATGTCCAGTAGAATACTGTAATTTTAATTGTAAAGACCTTTTACTTCCTTTTTAGATTAATTCCTAAGTATTTCATAGTTTTGGTTGCTATTGTGAAGTTCTCTCTCAGTGAGTGCTATCTGTGTAGAAAAATGCCACCAATTATTGAGTGTTGATTTTTTATTCTGCTATGGTATTGAGTTTTTTTTTTTTTTATTAATTCTAGGAGCTTCTTGGTGAAGTTTTTCTGGTCTTATAAGTAAAGTATCATGTCATCTGGAAATAATTATAGTGTAACTTATTATTCACCTGTTCTTATTCCTTTTATTTCTCTTTCTCGTCTAATGGCTCTAGCTAATAATTCCAGAACTATATCGAATAGGAGTGGTAATAGAGGATATCCATGTCTTGTACCTTATGTGAGAGTAAAAGCTTGCAATTTTTCTCTATTTACAATTATGTTGACTGTTGATTTGTCATAGATGGCTTACATCAGGTTGATGCATAGGCCATCGATTCCAGCTTTCTGTAGGGCTTTGAATATGAATGGGTGTTGGACTTTGTGAAAAGCCTTTTCTGCATCTATTGAAATGATCATGTGGTTTTGGTTTTGGCTTTATTGATATAGTATACTGCATTTATAGACTTGCCTATGTTGAACCATCCTTATATCCTTGAGCTGAATCCTACCTGGTCATGGTGGATAATCTTCTTGTTATTGTCTTTCTTTCTTTCTTTTTTTTTTTGTCTTTTTGTCTTGCTGTGCAGTTCAGGTTTGCCTTGAGTTCACTTTTATAGTCTAAGCTGGTCTTCAACTCACATTTATCCTCCTGACTCAGCCTCCAAAGTGCTGGAATTACAGGTGTACACCACCATACTGATTGGTAGATAATCTTCTTGATGACTTATGATACATTGTATTCTATTCACTAGTATTTTATTGAGGGTTTTTCATCTTTGTTCATGAGGGAGATTGGCCTGTTGGATTTTGGGTTGGATGTTTCTCTGGTTTTGCTGTCAGTATAATACTTGCCTCCAGGAATGATTTTGGGAGTATTGCTTTCTTTTTCATCCAAGAGTTTAAGGAGTGTTGGGATTAACTCTTCTCTAACTTTTTTGTAGAATTAAGCAGTGAATCCATGAAGACCTGGGCTTCTGTTAATTGGTAAGTTTTTTGTTTTATTACATTTTCAAGGTTTTTTATTTCATATTTCATTGACTGATGTTGGGTTATTCAGAGATTTTCCATCTTCTTGATTTAGTTTTGCTATTTTGTATCTATCTAGGAATCTTTCCATTTCTTCTCTGTCTTTAATCCTGTTAGAATAAAGATTTTCAAAATAGCTATTGATGATTTTCTGATTTTCTACAGGGTCTGTAGTAATTTCTCACTTTTTATTCCTCATTGCTTGAATTTGAGTCTTTTCTTTCCTCTTTTTGAGGAGTTTGGCTGGGGGTTTAACAATTTTATTGAATCATTTAAAGAACCAGCTTTTTGATTCATTAATTCTTTATATTGTTTCCTTCATGTCAATTGCATTAGTTTCTGCTCTAATCTTTATGATTTCCTCCTATCTTTGGGCTTTATGTTTCATGTTCTCTTCTTTTTCTAGAAACTTGAGGTGCAGATTTGGGTATATACTTGTTCTCTGTTTTCCTAATGTGTGAGTTTATCACTATAAATTTTCCTCTGATACTTTCTTTCATTGCATTTCACAAATTCCAGTAAGTTGTGTTTGAATTTTCACTGGATTGTACATATTATTTAATTTCTTCTGTAATCCATTGGTTGCTGAGTGTCTTAGTTACTTTTTACTTGTTGATGGGACCTGACACTAAAAATGAAGGAAGGAAAGGTTTATTTAGCTCTTAGTTACTGGAGGTTTCAATCCATATTTGGCTGGCTCAAGGCTGAGTGGAACAGGGCAGAGAGCATCTAGTTCGTGGCAGCAGAACAACAACAAAATGGTGGCAGAGGTAGCCAATCAATCAGGGCAGCAGAGCACCAGCTTGTGTCTGTCTCTCTGTGTCACTTTATATTACATTCAGGCTCTCCACCTCAGGCTATCTGCCTTAGGCTATACCCATAATCCCAGAAGTACTTAAAATACATAATGCCATGGATCATGGATCAAGTCTTAAACTCTAGATCAGTACTAAAACACATAATCCCAGTGACTCATGAGTTAAGTCTCAGTCTATAGAAGTGCCCACCCAATGACTGCATGAGGCTTTGGGGGGACAACTAGACATAAACCATAACACTGAGGAAGGTGTTATTTAATTTCCATATGTTTGTCTTTTTGTGTTTTCTTTTGTCATTAATTTCAAGTTTCATTGTACCGTGGTGAGACTAGGCAAGGGATAATTTCTGTTTTCTTGCATGTACTTAATCATGAGTTATGGACTAGTATGTGGTCTACTTTAGAAACGTTCCCTGTGCAGCTGAAAAGAATGTGTATTCAGATGTTGGGGGGAATACTCTGTATATGTCCACTAAGTCCATTTGTTCAAAGGTTTGGTTCAGTTCTGCTATTTCTTTGCTAATTTTTGTCTGCTTGACCTATCTTTCTGAGATAAGGGGGTGTTAAGATACCCTGTTAAGACTATGATATTAGCTGGGCGTGGTGATGCATGCCTGTAATTCCAGCACTTGGGAGGCAGGAGGATCATTGTGAGTTCGAGACCAACCTGGGCTACAAAAATGAGCTCAAGGCCAGCCTGAGGTGCATAGCGAGATCCTGCCTCAAAAAGACAAAAAAAAAAAAAAAAAAAAGATTGTGATATTAGATTTTTCATATCCTCTATAATATCTTATATAGTTGGATTTATACTTATTTATGACTTTTCTCTTCCTGTTGAATTTTTCATTTAACTAGTACATAGTGACTTTATTTCATTTGATCATTCTTGGTTTGAAGTTCAGATTGTCAGCAAACTGAATAGCTATTCTTTTTTTTTTTTTTTTGAGGTCCTGGAGCATGTAGTACTGTTTTTTATCCTTTGACTTTCTGCCTATGAATTTCTCTATGGGTTAAATGTGTTTCTGTATACAGAATATTGTCAGATTTTTGTTTCTTAAATCACTATACCAGTCTATTTCTTTTAATTGGTGAATTGAGTCCATTTACATTGGTGATTATAACTCATATGTATTGACTTATGCTTGTCATGTTACTTTCTTGCTGCTGATTGCCTACTTTCCTCCTGTGTTTGCCATTTTGGTGGGCTCTTTCTGTTGTTGTTCTTGAAATTGGGGTCATTATTATCCCTCTGTAGAACATCTTTTAGTGCTCTGTGTGGTTGGTTTGCTCATCATCAATTTCTTTAATTATTTTGTGTTAGAGAAGTATTTCATTTCTCTTTTTTTAAATTTTATTTTTATTGTATTTATTTATTTTCTTGTTTTCAGAACTTTTGTTTATTTATTTATTTTTATGGCCGGCTCAGCCTGCCCTGAGGGCAGGGCTGGCACAGCATGTGGTGCCGGGGATCAAACCGTGGTCCCTGCAGCCGCCCAAGCCTTCCTAAGCAGGCGCTTTAGACCACTGAGCCATCCTGCCGGGCACCTCATTTCTCCATTAAACTTTTTTTTTTGTGTGTGTGTGGGACCAGAATTAGAGGTCATGACAATACACTTGCCAGGCATGCACTGGTGCCATGGAGCCATTTCCCAGCCCCCTCTCCATTGAACTTGAAAGAGTGTCTTGTAGGTGTATTAGTTCATCTTCTCTCCTTGCTGGAACAAATATCCGACATCCAAAATGAAGGAAGGCAAGGCTTATTTAGCTCACAGGTACCAGATGTTTCAGTCCATACTCAGTCTACTCCAAGGTAGACTGGCACATGGCAAGAGTTCATGGAGGCAGAACAGCAGCGATGGCAACAGAGGCAGCAGAGAGGGAGTCTGTTGCTCTGTCTCTCTTATATTACATGCAGGGTCTGTGCCCCAGGCTATCTGTCTCAGGTCACACCCATAATCCCAGCAGAACTCAGACCCATAATCTCATCCTTGGATCACCCTAGTCCCAGTGGATCAAGAGTTAATCTCACACTCTAAAAGTCCTCATTCCATGACTGTGTGAGGCTTTGGAGGCATACCTAGACACAAACCATAACAGAGGGCATATTAATCTGGGTTAAAGTTAAAATTTGTTTTCTTGTAGGACTCAAAGAACTTCACTCCATGCTCTCTTGACTTGATGGTTTGTGAGAAGAAATCTGCTGTTCTGATGGGTTTTCTTTTAAATGTGATCTGTTCTTTTCTCTGTCAGCTTTTGTACATTTTATTGTGCTGAATTTCTGGGATCTTGATTATTACATGTGGTGTGGTTTTAATTGGGTTGATATTATTTGGTGTTCTCTGTGACTCAGTTACCTGAATATCTGATTAGTTCCCTGTATTTTGAAAGCTTTCTGCTACTAATTCTGTCCATATTCTTTTTATGTCATATGTATTTTCTCCTTCTTTGTCACTGATGCTTATTATTCTTATGTTGTCCATCTTTGCATCATCTTGCAGCTGTTGATTGTTATTTTCTGGATCATAGTTGTTTTTAAGAGATATTTGCTTGTCTTTTCACTAGCTGCAATGATGTCTTCAACATATGGAAATCTTTCTTCACTTTCAATTAAATGGTTTTGTTTTTTTCTTTTTCTTTTCTTTTTTTTATAATTTATTTTTTCTTATTTCAGAACTTTTGTTTGTTTATTTATTTATTTTCATGGCCGGCTCAGCCTGCCCTGAGGGCAGGGCTGGCGCAGCCTGTGGTGCCGGGGATCAAACCCAAGTCCCTGAAGCCGCCCAAGCTTTCCTAAGTAGGCGCTTTAGACCACTGAGCCATCCCTCTGGGCCCTTTCTTTTTTTTTTTTTTTTTTTTTTTTTTTTTTTTTTTTTTTTTTTTTTTTTTTTTTTTTTTTTTTTTTTTTTGTCTTTTTGAGACAGGGTCTCACTATGCAGTTCAGGCTGCCTTTGAGCTCAGCTCACTTTTGTAGCCCAAGCTGGTCTTGAACTTGCACTGATCCTCCTGCCTCAGCCTTCCAAATGGTGGGATTATAGGCATGCGCCACCATGCACGGCTCTTGTTCTTTTTTCTACTGATTGATAGTGAGATATTGGTTTTCATTTGGCATTGTCCTCTGTTCTTCAATGTAGAGCTTTAGTGAGGTTATTAACGTCCCAGTAATAAGTACCTCCTTGTATTATTACCCAAGGGAGATCATGTGGTTGAGGCAGATATGGTTTCCTATTTATATCAGTATAATTAGCAATAATAAAATAGCTATTGAAATTTAGAAATTGATAAACTTTTGTAACTAATGGGTTTGTACTTTGTACCATAGGAGCAAACATTATAGAAGTATAACAAAGCAGATATTAAATTAGGAGTTTGTTTTTAAATTAGATCGCCTGAGTTGTTGGGCAACCTCCCTTTCATGCACCTTGAGTCTTCCAGGCAGACAAGTTCACTCTAGGTATCTGCTATCACCTCTGTGCTGAAAGCATCTTTTCAGCACAGGTCTGAGCCTTTGTCTAGCCTTGGCTGGGCCCAGCGATACATCTCATCTCATTCAGTCTAGATTTACCACACTCAAACTCAACTGGTCAGAACTGGCTTGTGTCTGGTGGCTGTGTTTGTCTCCTTCCAGCTGAGCCCTGTCCAAGTTGACCACTGGGTCCTGCTGTCTGGCTGTCCCACAGCTCCTTTCCAGTAGGCCCACTGAGGTGAAGTGTGCCCTTTGGGCCCTGCTGGCTGCTGGCCCTGCGATTCCTTTCTGGTGAGGTGGAGTGGGCATGCTGTGCCCTGCTGGCTGCCAGTCCTGGTGCTTATTCCTGGTAGCTCAGTTCAGTATCATTTTTGAGAGAAAACTGTGATAGACATTTTTTAGGCATAGCTTTTTAGCTCTCTTTTGGTTGGAGGATATGGTACTGCCTTTTTAATGGGAAGACTACATTAAAATCTGCTTCTGACTTGTTCTCCTCTCTTGCACACATTCTGTGTTGTCCTCAAGTTTACCCAGTCACTCTTTGCTGAACCTTTTGTTTTTTCACCTAAAATCTTTAGCACATGTGGTTGCTCATCTGGACATTTACTCAGAGCCCAGATCCCCATCTCCAGAGTTCAGCACAAGATTTTTGTCCTTTCAAATTTTCCTTGAACTCCTCCAGTTGGAAGCAAATTTTGACTTCTATGAATTGGCATAGAATTTCAAATCTAACTATGTCATATGTTATTGATTATAACACTGATGTCAAGTATATTTTCAAAACTTAGGGGCTAAAATTGAAGGTGCTTCTATTCTTCACAGTGAACATAGTACATTTCAATGAGAAGTTTCTGTAATTATTAAATAAAATGTACAAAAAATTGTTTCATTTAGAAATGTTTTGAGGAGCTACTAAGTTCTAGGCACCAGGTCAGATGCCAGGAATTCACTGGGGAAGAAGGTTGATGTCATCTTTTCCATCATGTGCATAGATCCTAATTAGCATAAATATTTAGTAAATACATTTTTTTAAAAATAATTTTTTTATTTTATTTTTTATTTTTTTCTTGTTTCAGAACTTTTGCTTGTTTATTTATTTATTTTTATGGACGGCTCAACTTGCCCTGAGGGCAGGGCTGGCGCAGCATGTGGTGCTGGGGATCGAACTGTGGTCCCTGTAGCCGTCCAAGCTTTCCTAAGCAGGTGCTTTAGATCACTGAGCCATCCTGCCGGGCCCCTAGTAAATACATTTTTAAGTAAAGTATTTGTGAAAAATAATGTGTATGTATCGTACTTTTTTTTTTTTTTTTGGTGGACTGGGGTTCAAACTCACAACCTTGCACTTGCCAGGCAGGCACTTGTGCCACAGAGCTATCTCCCCAGCCCCCGTACTTTTTTTTTAAAAGACAAATGTCTGTATCTGTTTCTATATCTGTATATAGTAGGGAGCTAAAGGGTGAAAGCAGAAAGCATGTATTGTGAAAGAGAGCTCTGGGGAGAAGAAAGAACAAAGGTAACACTAGTGACCAAATGATTGTTG
The DNA here is from genome assembly GCA_004027025.1 of Myocastor coypus. Classification (NCBI taxonomy): domain Eukaryota; kingdom Metazoa; phylum Chordata; class Mammalia; order Rodentia; family Myocastoridae; genus Myocastor; species Myocastor coypus. Next base: position 25,265 of record PVJA010026627.1, read on the forward strand.
TTCCTTTCAAAACTGAGAGCTGCCTGTCAGGATGTGATGAGAGCATGTATGGTGACAGATGAGGGTCAAAATGTGAAAGGTCTTGAAAGTCATGCTAAAAAACAAACATTCTATTTTCCCCTAAGAAAACTAATGAAGCTTTTCAAGAGGGACATGACAGGAATAAACAACCTTTCTGACTTCATTGTGAACAGTGAAATGGACAGTGGGCTAAAGAGCTACTAGGAGACCAGAATTCCATTGTTGGAATGTAAGTATTAGACTTTCGCTTAGGCAAGAAAATAGTATCAATAAGTCTTGAGGGAAAGTGAAGCCCCTGAAAGATGTATTTGGGAGAGGAACATATTAGGGGCAAGGGAGAGACAAGGTCAAGATAGTCTTTTGGGTTTCTTCTATGAATCACTGAGAGATGAGGAGGCAGTAGTTTGAGAGAGGAAACACTGAGGGAGGGAAATTCAACTTTGTATACATGATATACGTAACTGGTATCTGCTAGGTAGCTGATATCTGTTCAGTGTACAGAAATGTGGCTGACGAGTAATATGGATCAGGAAATCAGATACATATATGATAGTACCATAAAGCAAGGGCCATAGGTGAGACCTCTGAGTGACATGAGTGAGGAGTAGAAAATGTCTTAGTAGAAAATTCTGAGACTCTTGGAATTTTAAAAGTAAGTTCATGGGAAGAGGATCCAGTAAAGAAAACTAAGAAGCAGAAGCTAACAGCCTCTTGGCTGGTTAGTATGGTGGAGAAGGAAGAGGGAATTTCGAAATGAAGGGAGAAGTCCTATGGCCTAATGCTGCTGAGTGTCAAAATAACGTGTATTGACCGTATTGACAGAGAGGCAACGGTTCAAATTGGTGAAAACAGTTTCAGTAGAGCAGTTTGTAAACTCAGATTAGAATGTGTGGCGCTCCAAGTGTAAAGGTAATGGAAAGAAAGGCAAGAAATTTTGTTGAGATATGGGATAGTGTTATGGTTTGTGTCTAGTTGTCCCCCCAAGCCGCATGAAGTCATGGGCGGGGACTTCTAGAGTTTGAGACTTGGCTCATGATCCACTGGGATTATGTGTTTTAGTACTTCTGGAATTATTGGTGTGTTTTGAGGCAGATAGGCTGAGGCAGAGAGCCTGAGTGTAACATAAAGAGAGACAGACTCTGCTTTGTTACCCTCTGCTGCACTGGTTTGTTGGTTGCCTCTGTTGCCATATTGTTGCTGTTCTGCTGCCATGAACTGGGTATTCTCTGCCCTGTTCCACTCAGCCTTGGGCCAGCCGGATGTGGACTGAAACCTCCAGTAACTGTGAGCTAAATGAATCTTTTCTTCCTTCATTTTTGTTGTCGGGTATTTGTCCCAGCAATGAGAGAAGAGTAACTAAGACAGGTAGCACAGTTCACAGATGAAGTTGACTGTGAAATGGAAGGAGAATTGCTACTGAATCGATTTGTTTGGTATGATTTTGTTTTAAAATCAGAGCTTAGGGAGAAAAGTGGGGAGAAGAAGAGAAGATTATTATTATAACATCTTATTATGGGATAATCAAGACAAGAAAATCTGAAAGGTCAGTGTAGAATGAAGGTACAGCAGGAGCTTTGAAGCACAGAAAAGAACAGGATCCATATCTATGTACATCATCTTGTGCATTTGACTGCAGAAAACCCTGGTTATCTTTTATTCTCTATGGGTTTTGTTTTTTTTTTTTAAAGATTTATTTATTTATTTATTTATTGTTTCACAACCTTTGCTTGTTTATTCACTCATTTTTATGGCTGGCTCAGCCCGCCCTGAGGGCAGGGCTGGCACAGCATGTGGTGCCCGGGATCGAACCGCGCTCCCTGAAGCCACCCAAGCTTTCCCAAGCAGGCGCTTTAGACCACTGAGCCATTCTGCCGGGCCCCTCTCTATGGGTTTAGGACTTAACAGTCTATTTTTTTTTTTTGTTGTTGTTTTTTTGTTTTTTTGTGGGACCAGGGTTCAAACTCACGACCTTGCACTTGCCCAGCAGGCACTTGTGCCTCGGAGCTATCTCCCCAGCCCCTAACAGTCTATTGACTTTGAGGCAGGAGGATATAAAATCAAAGAGAAAAGTGAAAATAAAAAGGTAATTTTAGGAAATAAGGGAAGAAATGTAGCTGGAAGCGAAGTACTTGGGCACCACTTGAAACTGTCGTCTCTGTCTTGTCCGTGATGACCCTCTAGTCCCTTGCGATGTTACCCAACAGCATTCGATCAGTTATGTGAATGGCACTTTTGGATGTAGCTTGATTTCCACCTAAGTATTAAGGTAGAGGGAATTTTTAGCAAGGCTGTTAGGGATGGCTTGTGGAGCGGTAGGAAGCAGAGTTTTCCTTTGCTCCAGACTTGGTCCTGGCCATCGTATCCTTCATCTAGCCTCTCCATGATGGCTTTCATTGTTTATCAGCTCCTGACACTGTCAGCCCCAGTGCAGTTCCATCTTATGATTGTTTCCTTTTGGGACTCTTCCTTTCATGTTGTAGAAGAGTGTCAACTGGAAGCAGTGGAACTGTAGCATGGTAGGATAATAGGCTTCGTGGAGTCCAGTGAACTCATCATAAGAAACAGCTTACATAAATTCTGCATCATCTTCATTGCAAATGCAAAAGAGCTCTCCTTGGATGATGATTAAGCAATAGCCCCATCTGCAATCACAGACACTTAGTAAGCAGTTGGGCAACCTCAGACACAAATCTTTTATCTATTTAGAGTGAGCACATGTTTTTCTTTCTTACAATATAGCAATATATTAAGTCCGGTCTAACAGAACCTCAAGTTCTTACTCAGCATATTTAGCATCTCATTATCATAATAAGCAAGCTATTCCCTTTTCTTTACCAGCAACATAGTGTTGTATATTTTCTATTCACTTTCTCAGCCATCATAGAATGTTGCTAAGTACTTGACAATAGAAAAAAAATAGCTTAATTTGAAATTATTTCATATATTTTTGTCATGTTAGTACCAAAGCTTATTTATTTAAACACACAGTTTGAGCTTGATTTTACCTATGACTTGTTTTTATATCATGCTATATCATGAATATAGCAATGGATTTTGTTATTCTTATATAACATACGTTTCCTATCTCAAACATGGAATTTTGTTGTGAATATGCATAATCCTTGCTTATGTTTTGGCAAAGAATAGAATTTCTGGGATTGGTGTTAAATTCTGGACTTGAGATAGGAATGTATGTTATCCAAAATAAAGTATTTCCTGATCATAACAAAGGTCTGGTAGTAGGAAAGTGTGACTCTTGAAGCTCATTAAGTTAATTACCTTGTTGGCACTCTTTCATGTAATTTCTCAGGAACAGGGTCCCAGTGTGTTTCTGGAACCTACAGTAAAAGTTTAGAAAAAAAAAAGATGTAAAATTTACTATAACTCTAGCCTTTCTGTGAATAATAAGGCTAAAGTTATAAATTTTTATTTTTTCTTTCATTATTAATGTAGATGCTGATTTGTTGACTGTTTTGAGTTGGAAGATGCTACTCTAGTACTGCCTGATACACTCAAGATTGCTTAAATTTCAGTGTCCTATGGATTATTTCACAAAGTGCTATTGACCCATGATTATTTTAATGAGGTTTCCTGGAAAATGTCCAGCCACAATGGATGGTGTCAACAATGACCCCAGGTTTTACTAATATAGAGACAAGCTTGTAACCAAAGTGCTTTGGGTTTGTGAAGTCAGATGTCCTAGAGATATTTTACCCTTTTATGAAAGCAAGGAAACTCTGATGTAGCAGGACTTTAAATGTCACACAGATATAGGCAGCTCCTTAGAGATCCGTCAGTACTCAGCAGGGCATGGGTAGCACTTGCAGCCATCTCATTTTCGTCCTGTCTTCTTAAAGACTAGACAGTTGCCCTCAGCAGACTCTCCTGCCCAGGACTGCACTCCTTTCCCACCAGCTTTCTCCCCTAGCTAATTAGAGCCCTCCCCTCTGCTGTCCCTGCTGGGTTCCTCAAGATGGCCAAAACAATCTGGTGCTTTGTCCTATGGAGAAGTTAATCTTCTTGGCCTCCACATCTCTGAACATGCCCTCCTTTTGGCTCCTTATATTTGTGTCAGGCCACATTCTATATTGTTATTTGATGTTTTTTCTTTTCTTTTCTTTTTTTTTTTTTTTTTTTTTTTTTTTTTG
>PVJA010026628.1:0-29409 GCA_004027025.1 Myocastor coypus
ACTGATCTGATGATGAAAATATGTAATATAACCATTGTTAAATTTAAACAATAAAAAAATTGAAAAAAAAAAGATATTCCAAGAGAAGACATATAGATGGCCCACAAATAGATAAAAAATACTCATGTCGTAGCCAGGAGGGATATGAAAATCAAAATCACTATAAGATTGACACTTTACATTCATGAAGGCAGTTATTGTGTTACTCAGATTTTCATTACTATTATAAAATACTTGTGTTAATCAACTTATTAAAATGTTTGTTTGGCTGCAGTTTTTTTTTAACTATTTATTTATTTATTTATTTATTTATTGGTACAGGATCTGGCTTTGAAATTCAGATTCTTAGTGATCCTTTTGTCTCAGCCTCCCCAGCACAGGGATTACAGGCATGTGCCATCATATGTGTTTTCTGTGGCTGGGGAGGCATGCCAAGAGTTCTGAGGTCAGCATGGCATGTGGTACCGGGGATTGAAACTGGGTCCTTGTGCTTGCCAGGCAGGTGCTTAGACCACTGAGCTATCTCCCTGGCCCCAAGCTTACAGTTTTAGGTTTCTAGTTTGTGACTGGTAGATTATGTTGCTTTGGACCCATGGTGAGAGCAGAACTGGGGCATAATGAAGCTCATCAGAGGCCAAAGAACAAAGAAGACAAGGGGTGTGGTGTTCCATAGTCCACTTCAAGATCTTGACTATAGCCATGAACAAGGCTTCATTTCGCAAAGATTCTACCGTCTCCCAGTAGTACCACCCTATGCACCCAGACTTTAACACACTGCGCTTGGTGGGGGTGGGGGATATTCAACACCCACCCTAGAGCAACTGTTATAAAAGTTGACAAGGGTGCAAAGAAGTCGGAATTCTCATGAACTGTCAGTAGGATTGTAAAATGGTGTAGCTACTATGGAAAGTCGCATAGTGATTCTTCAAATATATTAAATATAGAATGAATGCATAACCTGGCAACTGCATTTCTGGTTATGTGCCTCAAATACTTGAAAGCATGAACACAAATATATGTTGTACTGTCATAATCCTAGACTATGAACTCTCTCATTCACAATAGCAAAAGGCGGAACCAATCCCAGTTTTTAACTATGCCTGGATGAGTAGAAGAAATGTGATGTATAATACAGTAGAATAGTATTCCACCATATAAAGAATGAAATTCTGGTATATGTTACAGTTTCTTAAAGACATTATGCACAATGACATAATACAGAAAAAATGAATACATATTGCATGATTCCACTTACATACTCAAACTTATAAAGACAGCAAATGAAATGTGGTTGCCAGGGGTTGGGAGGAGGGAGAATGGGAGCTATTACTTACTGGGGACTCAGTTTCAGTCTGGAATGATGAAAAGGTCCTGGAGATGGATGGTGCTGATGGTTGTACAATGTGTATGTACTTAATGCCAGGGAGCTATATTCCTACAAATGGCTCAAATGGCAAATTTCATGCTATTATACTTTATCATTATAAAAAATGTTTTCAGTTCCTTCAATGAAACATTTACTTTAAGAAGCCCTTATTGGAAACAATTGTGGTTCCAACAGTGCACTGAGTAATGAGGGTTGAGGTGCCTGCAACAGTAATGAAAAATTCCACTTCAGCCTGGGTCTCCCCCGATATCCAGGGGAGTAAAGTCTATCAGCATAGGTATACAAGAGAGGCATTTTCTCATTTCTGCTTGGGGCCCTCCAAAGTCCAGGTTATCTGTGTGTGTGTGGTCCCTCATCAGAGTAGCATAGGACAGGTGGGACCACAGTGGATAAGTCTGACTGGTTGGATTTGGAACCCAGTTCTGTCATTTTCTGGCTGTGGAACCATAAACAAGTTGCTGAAGAGAATTTAAACTTCCTTTTCCTCATGCATAAAATGTGGATCAGAACTGTAGCTATGTGATAAAGATGATTTAATATTTATGAAGCGTTTAAGGTAGAGAATAGCACCTGGGACGTGTTACCTGTGTTGGCAGCTGCTGGAACCACTTAGCGTGTAATGCTTTGTGTGTAGATGATGTCTGTGCAGTGGTTGGGTCTGGACATGAGCCATAGTGGCCTGTACTGAGGGCTGCCATGTGTTCAGATCCTTGTCCTATCTCCCAGAAGTGACAACAGCCTCCTTATCTGCAAGGCTAGCATTAAAGCTGAGTCAGCCACCTCTCTGTCCAAGCTGGCTGGCCATTCCTTGGCTTCTTGGGGTGGTGAGTCACGTTGTAGAATTGCTTTTCTATTTCTGCATTGTGTGGTGATATACTCACATCTGTTTCTTCTGAGCCTTTGGTTATTACCATCTTTTCTTTTTCCCTTCAATAGTCAAATACAATCTAACTTCCAGTGTGTTTAACTGAATGTTATTTCTTGGGTTAGTTTCTGTAAAGGGACCTCACAGGGATGAGGAGAGTGGAAGATGAAGCGAGGTAGGCCAGAAATCACCCAAGTCTCTGTACTGACTGCAGCACATGAGCAACAAAGACCTGTCCCAAGGACGGTGGGGATAGCCAGCCCTGAAGTGAGCCAAAGAGAACAGCACTAGCCCAGGCAGTGGTCAGGAGTCCCTTCCAGGGCAAGATGGTCTCCAGCTGGTTTATAGCAATGGCCACACATACCAACAGCGCTGCTTGCTGTGGCAGTGCACGTACTTACTGATCATGGCAACATCTCCAGCTGTCTTCATTCCAGGGCCACTTTCTCTTCACAGAGCAGAGTGCCAGGACAAGGGTGTATCCAAGGATACCACAGAAACTCACAGCCCCATGCCTAACTAAATGGACCATGCTATCCTAGTAGCTCACATTGCTGTGTCCTGAAGGCCCAGGATGTGGTAAGGCTCTGTTGAATTATCTTTAACTTCCTCCTGTACAAACTTTCTGAGAGTAGTTGTATCTAGTTCTAATGAGAGGAGGAGAGAATGCTAAGGCTCAGAGAAGTTAATTAGCTTACCTGAGGTCACACGGTTACTGAGAGTCAAAACTGGGATTTGAACCAAGTACGTCTGATGCTAGAGCCTCCCAGGGAGGTCCACGGATTGGCAGGATTAAGAGCTCTGGGGAGCCTGTTAGCAAGGTAGAATCCAGGCCCCCTTTCCAGACCTTTGCACCAGAGTCTCCATTTTAATGAGATCCCTGGTGATGGGGGCACCCTAAAGCCTGAGAAGTGTGACTCTTGCTCATTTCCCTGTTCTTGTTGTACTTCATAGTGTTTGGCTGTAACTAAATAAACAAAATAATTAGCTAATGAACACACAGGCACACTCCAAGTTGAATTCCAGGGATATAGAGTAATCTTCGGCAAGCTCTTTAATTTTCACAGTTGCAACATCAATAAGCGTCTGTGGTTAGGGGAGGAGGAAAGTGATTTCTTCCCCTGGAGTTGGATGAAAGATCACTGGAGGTGCAAGAGTGGTGAGAAAACGTGCTTCATTTCTCCCTCTGGGTTTCTAGGGAGCCCAGATGCCAGCTTGACATGAAGGATGTGGAGGGAGTCAACGGATGCAAAAAAGGAAGCTCTGCTAGGAGGGGGCTTGATCAAGGGTTTGCTCTGCGTCAGTGGAGGAGCTGGGCCCCTTCCGTGCACAGTGGCCACAGAGCCGCCCACACACTCAGCTGATCAAGAGCTGTGATGTGGCTGTTACCTTTCCTCATGCTCACGATTTTGAGTCTCCAGTTTTCTGAACAACAGAAACGCAACCACAGGAGCTTTGGGGTTGTACTCTGGTCTGGGGCTATACTTTAGTTCAGGGGTTTTTGCAGCATTTTGTGGGTGTGAGCCTCTGGCACTGGACATGCTGTTATCTACTTGTGCTGCTGGAGTTCATCCTGGTTCCCACCTCTCGTTTTCTATGGGTTGCTACTGGCTTCCTTGTGTCTGATGGCAAGGCCTTCTCTGATGTTTCTCTTAATTACATCCTCACTGCATAGGCCCCAGTCTATTTCTCTGGGTTCCAAGCTACCTTGGGACCAAAGAATGCTGAGAGGTGTTCCCAGAATCTGAGGCTCAGAACTGAGACTGGAGTAGCTGCTGGACAAAAGCCCACACCGCCCTAGCATTCCTAAAATCTCCTAGAGTTTTTGCCATCTTCCTTTCCTCCCACTCCTCAAAGTTATAGACTACAGGCAGGTAGGGATTTCTTTTCTAAGAAAGCCACAACCTTTTTCTCATTTGTGCTCAGATAATGTTTGCTTCTGCTTGGGGAGCAGAAAGCCTTGCTTTGTTTCATTATTGTTTTTTCTCAAATCCGTATTTATGTTTATGTCCCATAGGGTCTAAGCTTTTAAACGTTTTCCTCTGCATCTCAACTGGATTCATGGGAGATCATCACCTTTCTGCCTGGGTGGAGAAGGCTGAGCATTATGGCAACCAAGGAAATAGGGGTCCTTAAATTATATCTCAAGGTGTTGTCTCCGTCCTGCAATTCTAGGAGTGAGTTAATAATACCAGCAATTTTTATCATTCCATTTGAAAGTTGGGGAAGCTGAGCCTTACAAGAGGGGAAGATTTGCCCAAGGACACTGAGTTAACAGAATTTGGAGTTAACAGAATTTGGAGCTGACAGAATTTGGAGCCAAAACTTGGAGCTAAACTTGGGTCAGATTTAAAGCTGACCCAAGTTTACATTCAAGAACACGAGAAAGAGTGCAGAGGTCTAAAATTTGGAGTAGCACTTCCCAGCGGTGTCTTTGGGCAATTCTCCCGATCTTTCTAGCCTCTACTTCATTATTTTCTGATAATGGCGGTGGGGCCACTTGGAGTTGACTTATAAATAGTAACTGAAGAAATTTCTAGAACTTGTAACTGCTTGACTAAATTCTGTTATTACTAGTGTGTGAATATTTTGCTACTATATCGTCTTCCAGTAAAACACAGCAGTATTTAAGGTCCTAGAATCTTAGAAGAACAAGGTCTCATATCTACTTTACCGTCATTTAGAGAGTTAATACTTAAATACAGAGAGGATAGGAAGCTACCTAGCAATGCAGTGTAGTGTCATTTAGAAGAAGGACTAATTTTGGTGAAAGAATGGATTTTGGAAAGGTTGAGTCAGAGATGCTCTGGGGACTTTCTGTTGACATCCAGCAGTTCTGGACATACAGGATTCATTCAGCTCTGTAAGAGACCTCATCTGAAGCCTTGCAGTGGGGAGGTTTTTGCATAGGGGTGGACAAAACACCACAGGTGTGGCTGACAGCATGAGTAGTGACAGGGAAGAATCTATCAGAATACAGAAAGTGAACACAGCAGAGTGTGCGGCCATCGAGGAACCCTAAAGGTCAAGGATGATGATCCCACAAAACTAGGAGAGGAAAGAACATACAACTTCCTATTATAAAAGGAAAGAACTTTGGAGTATCCTAGTGGGGAAGGAAAGGAGGTCAGGTCAGGGAGCAGAGTTGAGTCAAGCCTGGGGACCGGGGACTAGTGTCACTGAATATGAATGGTGAGAGGGGTAACAACACCCATACTGTTTGATGAGAACCATAATGCTGGTTAATTTTTAAAAAACACTTCAAGTCTTTGGAAGTATAATCCATTTTACACTTTCCTTTGTTACTTGAAAAAGAATAAAGCTCTATTGTAAATGATCTTCCTTTCTTGTCATGGAATCAGAAACACATCAGGTGAGAGTTCCCTCATCAGAAGGTTTGGGCTGTGTACCCATCTATGCAATTGTTTCTGTGGGAGCTCAGCTACAAGCTGGAAAAGGACTCACAAGGTACATCATTTGGCTTGTCACCCAGGGGCAGGGATTTCTCTCTGCAGCATCCTTGGCATATGGTCCTCTAGTATCCGGTAGCCCACTTCTAGTTGAGCTCACTGCCTCTGTTTGCATTCTGTGTGTAGTTCAGTAGCTGGAATTCTCACCTAATTCTTCCCCACATAGATCTCCTTGTGACTTCCACCCACATGGCCTACATCTGTCCCCTGAATGTCCCCTAGCCATTTCCACTGGCCTTTCTTGTTGAAAGCATTTCTCCTGTTCTTCCTTCAGGCTCCTTTCCTTAAACCTCTCTGTTCTATCTTTATTGGGTCATTCCTTTGGGTCCCATGAGACAGATAAGGGGACAAAGTAGGGGAATGGCCTGGCACCTGCCCAGCTTTTGCAGCCTGAGTGCTGCCTGTCACCTTCTTGTACCTCTCATTATTCTTTTAAACACTTTAATGCTGACTCTGCCCTCTTAGTTTTTTGATCTTGGATTTTTTTTAACTGACCATTAATCAACCTCTGACTTCCCTGTGTAGGAGTGGTATGGTCTGTGCCAATTTCTTAAACGCTCTAAGTCCCATTTCATAAAGATAATAATTTTAGCAATCTCATAAGATCATTTTGAAGAGTAAATGAGACAATGTTCATAAAGTGCTCAATATCTGGCACACTCTCAGGCTAGCTGTTATTGATCTATTTATTTTCATTTAACAAGCACTTATGACTAATTATTATGCACCAGAAACTATTATAAGTATTTTGGAAGTATTAATTCATCAAGACTTCATAATGGCCCTGTGGAACATAAACATGATGTCTGTGCTGTAGATGAGGAAACAGAGATGTGAACTAAGATTTATGTTTTTATTGCTCATGTTTTCAGTCAGCTGATATTATATCAAACCCGTGCAGTTTTGGTGGTTTCTGCCAGGTGTATTCAGTTTGGATTGGATTCACTGGAAGTTGCATTGTTCTTGGCCTGCATCCACTCTAACTCGGTCCCATGCTCTTGATTTGTTAGGGATTTGGCCATGTGTCTCTCATTCTTTTCTCTGGGGCAAATGAGCTATCCAAGACACACCTTTTCCACAAGCCCAAGCGAGCCCAAGTTACATGTGGGTAACTTGTAATGGTCAAGTTACCAAGATGTTGCCAGCTATTTCTGCACACAGCATGTCGTGGGTAGAGTTCTCAAATTCTTCCCATTAATTCCTAGTCTTTGACATTCATCTTGCTGGAAAGGGGCAAGATGTCTTTCTTCTGATGGATAGAAACAGCAAGAATAATGCACTTTGTATGTTAAGTTTACAGCCTACTGGACTTTTGTCTTGCTAGCAGATCCTTTCTATGGTGTAACTACATATACTGGTGAAATAGCCCAGGTGGCCAGGAATGGAGGGTCACCTCTGGCTAGCAGCCTGGATGGAACTAAAACCTGCCAATGAACTACAGGATTGGAAGCAGGACCTTCCTGAGATGAGCCTTCAGATGACCAGATCGTGTAACCCTATGTGTTGCAGGTGACTCTGAAGCAACGCACCCTGGGGATCCATGCTGAGTATACTGACCCAAAGACAGCATAAGGTCACACATAGGTGGTGTTCTAAGCTCTTGCATTTGGAAGTAATTTGTTATGCAGCAGTGGATCACGCAGATGTTGTTGGCTAAAGTAAGTTGCATGGTGTTGTGGTTTGGATGGATGTCTCCAGTGACCATGAATTGCAGTCCTGATCCCTGGGACACTGTAGGACCCTGAGCAGGTGGTGCCAAGAAGTAGGACCCTGAGACACCTGTAATGTGCCCTTGAAGGCCATTTGAGATCTCCATGTGTTTCTGTTCTTTCTTTGATTTTTGGCTCATAAGGTCAGTGGTTTGCTGTGACTCATGTCTCTGTTAAGATACATTGCCCTCTCCAGAAATACAAAGCCAGAGGAGCACTTGTCTTGGGCTGGAAGCTCTAGAAGGACAAGTCAAAATAATCCTTTTATAGCTAAGCTTGTTGCCTCATATATTTGCTTGCAGCAGTGGGAGGGTGACTATCACACATGGCCAAGCTAGAATAGGTATGGAAAGAGAACATTAGTATGTTATAAGACACAAGGAAGGGTACAGAAAATTTGGGTCAATAATGAAGTTCACCAGGAGGACCTACCGCATGCAAACAGATGTGAACCCAGGAGACCCAGGGTTGAATGAGGGCTGGGTTTTGCCCTTAAGAGCTCACAGCTAGTGGGAGAGTCAGAGCCACCTTTTGGAGACTCTCTAATAACTTATTCAGTTATGACACTGTATGGAATTTCATAAAAATATTACCACCCTTTCCAAGGAGCTGAAAAAGGGGGAGAGTTTTGAGGGCATCCCTGGGCACTCTGAGGCAGTGTGGAGAGAGCCCAGGTGCTTTGATAATGCAGCCTCAGTGGCAGCTCTTGGCAATGCTAAGGGGAGCTCTGCAGGCACTAGAAGACAGCTCTTCAGTAAGCTCTCGGAATTCTAGGAAGCCATGGAGACCAAAGCTGATCTGTCACCGAAGGCATCCAGGAGAACAAGAGGTGGTTTGGCTGGGAAGGTTCCTGAAGGGAGGTGGCCGACAACAGGAGCCTGGAGTTGGCAGGGTGAAATCCCAGTACATACTCTTTACTTTCTGTTGGGTATTGTGTTAGGCACCATCTCATCTGGGCACCACAGTAGTTTGGTAAGCTGGATGTTATTCCCATTTTGTAGGTGGAAAAACCAAGGGACAGAGATACTGGCCCAAGAATACACAGCTCTTGAGATTCGAACACAGGGTAATCTTAGGCCAAGCCACTGTCCTTGTAAAATGACCTCTGTTCCATTTTTTTCTGACCTTACCTGATTCGAAGATTCTAGAACACTTATTCTGTACAGTAGATATGCGGTGCTGCCTGTCACTGGCACAGCTTCTTACAGGGTTTCAGCCGTGTCATTTCCTTTCTGTGTGTCTTTATAGTGTAAATTGAGACTTTTTGTTTTACACACAGGTTTCTATACTTTTAATTTTCTCAGGTTTTAAGATACAAGTTTTGTGTAATTTTGTATAATACATAACATAATGTTATTTTAAAATCTCAGACTATCACATTGGAATTACCACAAATACATTTAAAATTACCTATTTCAGAACTAAGGAAATATTTCAGAGATATTTTCATGAGTTCTGCAACCTTTCATTTTATAACACTGGGCTGGGTACAGACTGATTGCCACATAATGATCTTGAAGATTATTTAGCTTAATTCTGCTTTTACAGTAACCTTGAATTAAATTTTTTTAAGTTTTGCATGTATTAAATCTAACTACTGCTGAACAGGGAGAGTAAGGTATTTATCTAAGAGAGGATGTTGGGGTAAGAGAACTCATGAATGTATCCATTTATTCATGGTTTACATGTTGTGGATGCTTTCGTAAACATTTGCATATATGTTTAAGCTGTGTTCTGCCAGTTGATATTACCTTTGTGTGTAGCTCAAAGGAATCTTCGTTTGGCCCTCTCTGAAATGGAATTCATGGTATTTTCTGTAACATTTTCCTGAGATTTTCTGAGAGCTGCATATTTGAATACAGACAACTGTTCTGATCACTTGATTTATTGTATATCTGATTTTTTTTTTTTTTTTTTTTGGTCTCAAAGGAATTACTGCTGCAATATATTTTATTTACTCTTTAGATTTTAGCTTTGCAAGTTCAAATGCTTTGCATGATGCCTTTACTGAGGTTGGGGCTTTGTTAAAAGATAAGGAATAAAGAATGCATAAATGGTAAATAGTTTTTGTCCCTGTTACCCACTGTGTTCCAATCCTACACTGATAATACCATTCCAGTAGGATATTGTGTATTTCACGCACTACAATGACCACAATCAACTTGTTACCTAAATAAAGAGTTGATAATAAAAGAATACTTTTGGATTTTACCAGTGACATCAAATAAGTATTATCTTGTGTGCCTATTCTGAGTGGCTGGGTTTGTGGTTTGACATGTAATATTGATGGAGACTGATCTATACTGGGGCTCAGTGGGGAAGAGTTTGATTCTGGGTCACTGAAGTCTACAGTGGGCATAGACTAGAAGTAGATGATTTCCAAGTTGTTTTGAAATTCTTTAAGTGTATGATTCTCATGTGTTTCTCTTTTTTATGTTATGGATTTTGATCAGGTAAATCCAATCAAGACAAGTCCCATCTGCCTCTTCTGAATATTAAACTGATGTATGCAAATAGCGAACTGTCTGGGCAGCCAATGAATCTGTAGGGGACAAAGCCACACAAAGCCCCATATGCTGCTGTTTGGATAGTGCAGTTTTACCACCAACCGTAAAACCCCATCTGTGATGGACGACCTGGGTGAGGCCGAGGGCGATATTTAACCTTGGGCACTATTGACTAAAGGGCCGTGTGACCTCTGTACCTTCTGTGAACTCTTGGATGCTGCCCGGATGCCCCTTCCCGCCTGGAATTACCCGGTGGTAAACATGGATACTCAGTGGCCCAGGTTCAGCTTTGAGCTTCTGAATTACAACACAGGCAAGAGGAGGTCCCTGCCCTGGTGCCAAGGGACTGGGGACTCTATGGAACCAGAAGAAGCTTTCTCACTGGTTGCTGTATGTATTCTTTCTGGATCTTCAATGTGGCCATAGTTGAACTCTAGGCATTCTGTGTATTCTGTGGCCAGCAAGGCTGGGGACCTGAGGGCCACCCTTTGTTTCAGCCTGGTGATGTAATGAAGCATTTTCAAGGATGCTGTAAAGTGGCCTCTCACTTCCAACTTGCACCGCTTTTGTATTAGTTATTCAGAGACAAGATGCAGACCTGATAACTTGTCTAAACTATGTTAGTACAAACCTTTCTTCTCAGTGAACTAAGAGAAAGTAGCTGTATATCTATCCTAGCTATCTTGTATATATATATATATATATATATATATATATATATATATATATATATACACAAAAGTCCTTTATTTATATCTTCTTTTTTATTTCATTCTGTCAGAGATAGGTGTTCCACTGCAGTTAGAGAAGCTATGCAATGTGTTAATTATTGTAACTGTCCTACTAACCTGTTCTGAAATAGTTTCATTGCCATTTTATCTTTTCCTCATTAAAATGAATAAAAATAATGAAATAACCCGCACTGCCTACCTCAGTGTCAGACACTCCGTGCTGGAAGAGGGACCTCCGTCACCCCTGCCTCTGGACGGTAAACAACATAGTGGGGTTGAGGTAGGGTTGGGGAGGATATTACTTGCCAGGCCTGTGCTTTTCAGCTAGAGAAAAAAAGGCCCCTTGCGATGTTCCAGAGTCGCAGACACTTATGGGCACATTTCAGTAACTAAGGAGACGCAATCACATCAACACGCACTTTCAGTCAATCAAAGCTCCCTCTCTGGTTGCTGCTTCCTAGAGTGTTTATGAGTCTGCAGTCACCAATAACTTGGGTGCTTCGGGCAGAAAGGCATTTGGGGCCAATTTTAGAAACAGCTTAGCCCTGGGGTCGGCTTACCATGGAGCTGGTGGGAGTGTGTGGTCTTTGCACTGTGGATGTCACGATCTGTGGTCTCTTTTGTGCTGAGGATCTGAGCACAGCCCAAGGTCAATCCAAGCTAAAGAACCACGGGGGTCCACCCACGAGCTCTCCTCTCTGGGGAGAAGGGCGGCCCAAGATGTGTTTTTCTCTTCCCTTTAAAGTAATCTGTGCTAATTTTCCAACTCTCATTTCAAATGGAATATATTTATTGCAGAATAAACACATGCTACTGTAGAGTAAAAACCGGAGAAGGAAACAAGTATTGCTCAAAACGCTATGATACCATGCTGACTGCTGCTTATACTTCAAGGGTGGATTTGGGGAGGCTCTAGCAGCAGGCGGAGGGGTCAGCATTGGGATTAGCAGGTCTGCATTAAGTTCCGTTTCTCTTCTCAGTACCTCTTTGGGGAGTTGCTGATCTTCTAGAGCCTTGGTTTACTCATCTGCAAAATAAGAAGCTGGTAATTTGGATATGAAGACTTACTGGTATAATTGGTTGTTTTATTGTTATCTTGGGGCTGGGACATTTTCCCTGTCTTTGTGGGGCCAAGGTAACCCAGAAAGAAAAACAAAACAAAACAAAACAAAACAAAACAAAACAAAACAAAACAAAACACTTTTTTCTTGCATTGTAATGAATTTAAGAGACTTTGGGGGAGAAAAATCACATATCTCAAACCAAACTTAACCTGGCGATTTTGAGAGACATACATACTATTTTTAGAGGAACCATAAAGCCATTTCTCCAAAAATGTAGAGCAGAATTGCAGGCTGTTTAGGTCTGTGTTCTGCATGGCCTTATTTACTTCCTGTTGGTCCAACGAAGGCAACAAAGCTGTGTTTAGTGTTTCAGACTAACCCCTGCATTCTGCAACAAAGAACATCTTATTTTCACAGGTTCAAAAAGTCTGTTAAGTTAAGGTGTTTGGTCTGGGCAGGGGCAAAGTTTACAGTCTTGATAAAAGTTAGACTACAGAAAAGATGTGGCGAGAAATGGATTCCATACCTGCCTAGGCAAGCTTACTGCCAGTCTTGGACTGCTGGTGGTGCTTGGAAGGACGGCCACATTCCTCCTGCCCCTCAGCATCCAAACAAGCGCCAGGTCATCGTGTCCCAGCACAGATTAACCTTCCATCCTTCCAGGTGCCCCTGTGCACACAGGTGCATGCAGGTGCTCACTCTGTCTTGAAGGAGGCTCGTTCTGCCTTGCAATCGCTTTTTCCACTAAGTCGGTGATCAGCTGTCGCCTTTTTGTCCTTGGGTTCACTTTTCTTACTGTCTGTGGGACTATGCCGTGAAAAGGATGCTTCCAGGGTGGTCACAAACTTGATCTCTCCTACTGTAAGCCCGAGTCCCTCAGCCTGTTCCATTTCCCTCCTAATCATATTGCTGTCTGTGGTGTGTGCATGTGTGTGTGTGTGTGTGTGTGTGTGTGTGTGTGTGTGTGTGTGTGTCTGTGCCAGCATGCATTCAGGTGTATCTTGATAATGTGGAATGCCAAGCTTCATTTTGGTATCATGTACAGGAATTTATTCAATACATCTTGATCTTTTGCTTGTTTGAAGCCCTGAATGCAGCCATGGTAGGAGTTGGCCCGGTCTGAGCTGGCCCAGTGAGCTCATTTGCACCAGTGCTTCCTTCCTTAGGCAGACTCAGCTTTGGGATGGGGACTCCACTTGCAACCTGGAAGCAAGGGGGCTATTTCAATTCATAGCCAGGTGCCTCTTGTGCTCATAGACGGGGCTTTGGGGGCCTTGGAGATGACTTGGAGTTAGAAGCTGAGGTCCTGTTGGAAGAGTGGGTCATGCGACTGATGTGACCGTGAAAGCTTTATCTCCCTTCTCACTCCTCTCTTGATGCTGACTGCTTCCTGTCTGCCATGCCTGCCACCAGCTTCACCCCTTTGTCCTGGCCCCTCTGCTGTGCTGTCCATCATGGAGCCAGCTGATTATGGACTAAACTGTGGACCAAAATAAACCTCTCCTCTCTCGAGTCCTGGGTTTTTAGTGTTGTGTTTCAGCAACAAGAGAGCGACTAAGGCAGATGCTTCATATAAGAGCAGGATGCCAGAGAACCCCGGGAGGAGCACAGCTGGCTGTGGTCCTACGACGTCATTAGTCGGAGGCTCAGCTTTTAGATGGCAACAGTGTGTCAGTGATCCTGAGCTCAAAAGGGGCTGAGACCCATCATTTCTGCCCAGCTTTTGTTCCCCATTAAAGCCATCACTGGGGTGACACCTGTTGCTGCTTCTCATTGGAAGTGAACGTTTAGGTCTTCATAGGACAGAACCAACAAGTCAAGAGAGAACGAGAAAGCAAGAAGACAAGAAAGCAGCAAGGTAGTGATGAGGTACTAAGTGTGCCACGGGGGCCGCAGGAATGGCTGCTTTGCTCCTGTTCTTCTGGTCAGAGCCAACTTCCTGTAACATAGACATAATGATCCTCTCTTCCATACCCCAGATTTTAGAGCAAGGCCTTGGGAAATGTCTGCTGATTGAGTGACTTCAGCAGAGCTTCTTGGTTCCTGTACTGTGCTATGAGAAAGTCCTGTGAGATGGCTAGCTCATATTTCCTTTTTCTCCCTTTCCTTCCAGCTGAGCTCATTCCCCTCTGTGTCGTGCCAGAGGTGACGGCTTCATGTCACGAGAAGGGCACTGGCCTGGGCCACCACACCCTGTGAGGGCGTCATTGAGCATGGGTTGGCCTTCCTTTTCTACATCTGTAAAATGGGGAGGGTGATAAGAGGCCTTAGGCCTTCTGTGTAGTCACAGATGCAATGAAGAAGAAACAAAACCAGATGGTCACATGATGCGCTGAGTATTTCACAAGCTCTAAGTAGGAGGCTGCTTGTAGGTCCTGAGTGAGGCTTGTCATTCTCAGTTCCAGGTCCTGTCTCCATAGTACTAATGCTGGGGGCTGCTGACCTAAACCCTAAACCAAGTTCCCCAAAATAAGTTTTCGCTTACATTCCCTCCTGCTGATCTGCTGCCCCCCCCCCCCCCCCGAACAGCGCTTTGTTTCTGAGTGAGTCTCAAGTGAAGACTCCTCCCAGCTCCTCCGCTTCCATATTCGGCCAGAGCCCACTACCTCCTCTGCCAGCCGCATGGCTTAATGTAGGTTGCACTTTGGGATGAGAAGGCCTTGGGACTCAGCTCCCTAGGAGCCTTTCAAGAAGCTCTGCCTTTTTCCCTCAAGGCCAGCACAGGGAGACCTGAGTGACCTGACCAATAGAGAGGGACACAAGCTATGTCAGGGCAACTTGACTGACCTGGCAGGTCTCAGTTTTCTCATTTATGGCAAGAGGAGTGGATTCTATTAGAGGTTATAAAACAAGGTTCAGATGAATCAGAGGGTCCCAAGGAGATATTTTTGGAGCTCCAGAGACACAATTCCTGGTTTCCATATAATTTAAACTCATAACTAGTATGAATCACAGCTGCCACTTTTATCATATTCTGTTCCTAGCCCATGTTCTACTGTGCTTTTTTTAAGTATTAAATTTTCACAGCAACCTAAAAAGTGGCACTGCAAGCATCCCCACTTTTCAGGTAGAGAAACTGAAGCTAAGTGAGGTAAAGTGACCTCCCTCAGATCATGAAGCTGACCACAGGGGTGGTTCTGTTAATGTCCACACAAAATAGCCTACATAGTTAATTGTGTTGATTTCTGCAGGTTAAGATATGATAGCTCCCTAGAACATTCAAGCACTCAGCTTCCCTTTGGGCTATGTCTGCTACACCTTTTTCCATTCTTACTTTGGGCCAGGAATCTCCTGCCTATTCTACTGAGGAAATCGATGCACCCCTCAAAGGACTTTTCCTTGTCTTCTACAACTACTACCCACTGCAGCCGGGTTCATTCACACTTTGCCCACACAATCAAGCCCACCTTAAATGGATCGTTAGTAGTGAAAATGCAGTTGGAAAGTCTTCCTTAAAACATTGCTTTAAATATCATTTGGTCCAGCTGGACCTCCCCTGGGCCTATTGCTGATAGAATTACAAACAACACGCTATACAAATAAGCATGATTATGGCAGCAAAATTAACAATAGCTAAGCTGTGGAAACAGATGAAAGCAGAAAAATGTGTTGTATGTACATGATGGAATATTGCTCGGCGATAAGGAAGAAGGCAATCACGTCATTCACAGAGAAGTACATGAAACTCAAGACCACCATGCTGAGAAAAAGCAGCCGGCCTCAGAAAGTTAAGCCTCGTGTGTTCTCTCTCATAGGAGACACCAAAAGCGTGCACGAATGAAGAGTGAGTGAAGTGAAAACGAGTTCCTAAGAAATGAGCAGGTCGGTTTCAGGAGACAGGCGAGGGAGCCAGGGGAGCGGAAGGGAGATGGAGAGCAGAAGGAAATTAAGGATGCGCAAGGTCTGCAAATGCAGGTGGCCATTTCCTCCAGTGAACCTTGCCGTTCTGTATCACTGACATGCGCAGTGAGCGACAAATAACCAAGCGGACCCCACTCCTGTGTGCTGTGCCTGCCCCTCTAGAGGCACGTCAGCACAGCCGAAGAGGGCTGGCAAGAGAGCTGCAAGATTGGCAGCCACGCGAGCTAAGGCCCCAGCGTCCCAGGAGCAGCTGCTGCCATCATGGGACAGCCATTTGGCCAGCATGGCGGCACCTTCTGATCTCAAGCCATTGTACATTTTCAATACTTTTTGACTGACTTTTCGTTGTCCCGGCTATGACAGTGCATGAAGTGTCAGCAGGGAAATTGAAACTTCATGTTCAGCTTGAACACAATAAAAGGAGCTAAATTAGACAGGGAATTTTGAAGGCCTATCCAGCCAAACTGGTACAGATGAAGCTTAACTATGATATGCTTTAAGGTTGCCTAATGTTACATTTCACAAGGGTTTTCTGTCAAACAGCGAGGATTTGGGTGAGATGAGGAGGAGCCCCTTTGCTGGTTTCCTCAAACAGAATTGACAATCATAAAAGTAACAGTCACCGAGAACTTAAGTATATATATTTGGAATATAGTAAGACACATAGGCTACCTACCCAGCTCTTTTTTATTTTGAGACAGAGTCTTGCTGAATCACTAAATTGCCCAGCTCTGGATCTGGAACTATGGATCCTCCTGCCTCAGCTTCCCAGGGCCATAGGGTTAGATGTGTGTCACCATACGATCATTTGTTCCATGTTGCCGAGGCATCCCATACATGGGAGGATAATGAGCGTTTCTACCTCCTCAAGCGTTTTTCTTGATTTAGGAGGCCAGTGAGGGAACTAAAGAGTAGGTTAGCGATTACATAACGTGCTCAAGATGGCACAGGTGGTGGGCAGGGACGGAGTGTCTGTAACCACATCCTGTAGCTCCAGCGTCCACACCCTTGATTCCTCTCCTTCTCATAGTTACTGAGCCAAACCATGAAATGTCCTCTGCCCCAGCACAGCAAAAGATGGCTCAAGACGGACATGCATCCGGGCTGACTGTGTCCCTTCGATGCTTGAGTCCAAGTCACCTGTGGACTTCCAGGCTGACTGGTAACCATGAGCTCTTCCCTCGTCCATGTGCTGTCCCTCTAATCTAGATGATGCTTCACACATTCTTCTTCTTGGTCATCTGAGGACCTCCTTTCGTTTCACAGACAGTACAGGCAATCAGAAGAGAGCTTCCCACTCTTCTGGGATTTCACTGGCCCTGCAGCCTACCTTGAAGCCCTGCCTAGCGGCCCAGGTATTGGCCTTCCCTCTGTCACTACCCCCATGCTCTTCTGCCCTTGAGCCCTCCAAACTCGTCCATGGTGTGAGCATCCTCCTCTCCCTGGACAGCATCCTAGACCCTCACATCAGTGAGTGATATGCCAGGATCTCTCTTACGCTGATACAACAGATAAACATCCCCATCTCATGTCTCCCCTCAGCTGTCTGATCACTTCCTGGTTCCCCTTTATAACACAAGTTCTATCAAGATCTGTTTTTACTGCTGTCTGAATCCCCACTTCCTGTTCCTTTTTGCCATGGTGGGTGGGATCAGACCTCTGATCTTATCATTGTATCATAACAAGCATTAGCAAGACCACCTAAAACCTGGAAACTCTGGCTTACGCCACTTCTTATGTATACTGCTGGCACCTGCCACACCGGAAGCCTTTCTTCTCCTCAAAGCACTGTCCTGATTGGCTCGAATCACAGCATTCTCCTCGTCTCTCCTCCCCAGGCCCACCCTCTCCTTGCTGACTCCCCCATCAGGGCTGGGGATCCCTGGTCTGCACTCTGTGCCTCTTCTCTGTCTACACCCACAGTTGCATGTTTGCACACTGTCGCCCTCGCTGCTGTAGTACATTCTGCAACAGATGAGCTACCAAATGGCACGTCCAGGTTGATCCACTTCCCTCAGTGCCAGACTCCTCTGTCCAGCTTTCCTTGGCTTTCTCCCAGGGATCTTGATGCTCACACATTTGCAGCCCAACTCTGGGCCCGCAGCCAACCACACCCGCTTCCCGCTTCATCTTTGTCTCTAGTGATAATAGCTCCACCGCGCCCTCTGATGGCTCGAACTCGTTGGAGTCTCCTCTTGCTGTTTTCTTTCTTTCTGTTCCTTACATTGAACTAGTTGTGACCTCCCTGCAATTCTATTTTACAAGCACATCCGGAATCCAACCACATCTTACAATTATTACTGGCTCTGGCCCAGCCACCTGCCAGCCCTCTGTCTGGATTTGCCTTTCTCTCTCTCTCTCTCTCTCTCTCTCTCTCTCTCCCCTGCTTCAGGTTTATTTTTGCAAAGAGCACAGGAGGACACCAGCACCCCCAGAGGTCACACCAGTCCTTCTGTTCTTACATCAGCAGATAAGGAGGCTTTTACTGTGGAGCCTTTGCAGGGGCCTGCGCACCTTTGGGAACCTGGACTGGAGCAGAAGCTGGAGCCTGGGTCTTAGGCTGGCAAGGCCTGTGGCCCTTAGCAGTGGCGCTTGGGGTGGGCAATATAGGCAAGTTGAACGAGCCTGCAATTTACTCCCTTTGGGATGATCTTGGGCTTGACCTCCTTGAGCTTGACAAAGGCCTTGATAGCCTCAGTGCATGCACTCATGGCCTTGGCACTGTTGGCTTGCATCTTATTGAAACCCTTCTTGTTGTGCTTCTTGGCAAAATGCATGTTCCTAAGCATCTTGGGATCTACCCTCTTCAGAGTGTCATATGTTTGTGACCGAGGTTTCTTGACGCCATTTCTGTGTCATTTTCGTGACTGATTGTGCATGTTGTGGTTCTTGGACTTGGCCATAACTGCACCGTAAACCATGGTTGCCAAGCGCTTGGACCTGGAAACCATCTTCCTGCTTTCAGCCTTGTTGCCTACGCTCTGTTCTCAGCCCGGCAAGCACTCTGAGCGATGAGGACGGTGCCGACAGAAGCTGCCGCTCTCTGCTAAAGACTCTCCAATGATGTCACTTTCTTATAGCACATTGGAAGGATCTCCCAGGCCCTCTGCCGTCGTCCCATGCCTTATGCTGGGCTCGTTTTCCACAGCTCCCCCTTTGACACTGGCTGGCAGCACAAGCCTGCCTCAAGACAGGATCCCTCTTTCCTCCAGACTTTTGAGCAGAGGTTTCCGAAGGAAGCCTCCTTGACCTATTTCCAATGGAACCAACATCCACTTGAGTCCCTTAGCCCCTTTTCAGCTTTAGTTATTCCTGTGGTATTTTCCATTATGCTACAGAGCTACCTTACATAGAGTGCCTACCACACACAGGCCAGCCTTTTCAGCTTCGGCAGGAGAGGGCTGCTTTGATTTTGCTTTCTGCTGCATATTGGGTGCTCAGAACAGCGCCTGGCCTTCGTCAGCCCTCACCAGGCATTTGTTCAATAAACGCATGAATAGCAAAGTGCGCCACCATGGGCCAGATCTGCAAGACTATATTTTGTAGACCTCAGGTGAGCCTCTTTGGCTCCCTTTCATGCCCTTGTATCACTCTGAAGAACATCAAAAGATTGCAAACCATCTTTGCTTCTTTTTTCTCCCTTAGGCCAACAGAATTTGCAGCTACTCATCTATGCAAATCAGGTTTTTAAGACACTGTACAACCCAAACTAATGAAAATTATCAAGTTGTTTAGATTAACACAAAAAATGTGAAGTTGGAGGGTTACAGATCACAACTACAGTTTGAAATCAAACTGTATGTTCAGTTTATTTAATCAAAACAGCCTTGTTCTTCCTGATTGACTTTATAATAGATAAGGGTAATAATCTGCATTTATAAAATAAAATCATACCTTCCAAACATAGCCTTTTTAGCAGTCAGCTTTATAAAATGCCTCCCGTGCAAGATGTAAAAGAATAAAAAGAAGCATGAAAACCCTTGACTTGTAACATTACTCCCAGAGATCTTTCTTGGTCATGTCCGAAGCAGCGCTGTTCCTCCTCTTGCCGGGCTGGAGGTGATGGGTGCTCGGGCCAGCCTTGATCAGGTCTCCACAGGCACCGTGACTTTCCCACTTGCCATCTCAGACCCACCTTCCTGCTCAGGCTCTGAGAACTGAGGCCCACTGCAGAGCTTCACATCCTAGATACCTGCTCTCTGCAGTTAGAGAGCTCCGGGACCTGGCCACATCAAAGTTTGAAGGCCTCTACGGCGGAGCTGCACAGCCGAGGCCCAGAGAAGAATAGTAACTTGGGCACTGACCAGGCGATTCGAAAGCACCCTGGGTCTGGAATTTAGGCCTCATTTATTCCTGCCAAGAGTTTTGTCCCTATGTCCTTAAGTGGCTTTTTGTTTTAGCTTAGGAGTTTTGCTTGTGCTTCAGGTACATCATTAAAAACTGGTTGTTTTTCTAAGGAATATGGCAATATGACACTTCAAAAATATAAACTTACGAGCCACCCATTCCTGCATTTAAGATTCCAGATCCCTTATGTAGTTAAAGGGCAATGGATTAATCTTTCTGTGCCTCAGTTTTTCCATCTGCAAAATGGGAGAAAGAGGAGAATGATGGTAAGATAGCAACCTACCACATGGGGTTGTTTTAAATTTGAGAGTCAACAAAAGGTGTCTTTTTCACACAGTAATCACATTGTGTTACCTTCCATTGCTATCACCAAACGAATCAGTCCTTGTAAAGGAGTGACTATTCTTAGAAAAGTGGTCATTTACTCTTGCAAATACACCAGTTATTTTTGCCTGAGTACGAATGTCTATACAATGATATTTCTGGGCTCAGAATCCTTCTGTATGCTCCGTGTGCCTTGATAATGATCCTGGACTTTGTAATGTGAAATGCAAGGTTTTTCACTTTCTGGTCTCATCTTGACTCTCCAGCTTCCTACCTTACCCTCTTCCCTTCCTGTCTTTCCAATACATGAAGTTATTTTTCCTTCCTCCCAGACTTGTCTTTCCCTGAATGTAGAGCCCAGTAGGGCTTACTGAGCACCTACTGTGTGGACCACGGCCTGTGGTAATGCTTAATGTACTGAGCCTCACAGAAGTCCTAGAAGAAAGCATACTTAACACTCCCATTTTACAGGTGAGAACTCTTCCCATGGTCACGTGGTCAGTAAACATGGGTGTCCTGTTTTGGAGACAGTCGATCATGTTTTGCAACTCCAGTGGCCAGCTAGGGGTTGTCTCCCGAGTAGGTGTTCAGTGGAGCTTGGCTGTTCTGACTCAGGCTCAATCCAGTGGTGCTCTCTGAGCCTACTTGGGAGTGTTTTAGCCCAACTGGTCTTCCACAGAGTGAGAATGTCTAGTGCCAGTTGTATTTTCCACGTCCTCTTGGTAAATTCCTCACACTACTCTTCCAACAGCCCCTAGGCTCCTACTCCTGTCAGAGCTCTCTTTTTGTTGAGAAAATTTCGGAGCTGTTGCTGTGTCAGAACAGAGTTTATTATCACTAGCAGACCTGAAGCTGGAGCTCTGTGGAAGAGCCAGTAAATAATAAGACACTGGCTGCAACTCATTCCAGCTTGTGAGGATCAGACACAAGCAGCAGCAGGCACGCACGGACTGTGGGTGCTTCTGCATCTGTGCTGTGGCTTTTTCTGAAGCTGCCTCCACACTTCCCCAGAGTTGGGGACCAGGAGGAAATGCAAGAGCGTGTTGGAAAAGGATTGGGTGGGAAGGCATGAGACTTCCACTGTGACCCTGACCAAGTCATTCTACTTCGCAGAGCTTCTAGCAGGGGAATTTAAACATTTTAGACTTGTACAGGCCATCCGGTCTAAGCACTATTTGATGCTTTTGTAACTACCCTCTCCGTCTCTTTCTCTCTCCATATCTGTGTGCATGTGTAAATGCATGTGTAGGTGCAGACACACACACAAACGTGCAGACACATGCACACATGGCTAGAGGGCATGCTGATGCCCCCCCCACCCCCCAAGCTTGTGTATCTGGGGTCTTGGCCTCCTGCCAGTGTTTTTAGGAGATGGTAGGAACTTGAGAAATGGTACCCAGTTGGGGAGGGGGGGGTCTTTGGATCAATAGGAGTGCACCCTTGAAGGGGTCTAGGGTATCCCAGACATGTCCTCGGTCGTTTTTGCTTTCTAGCCATGAGGCGAATGGTTTTGTTCCACCACATGCTCCTATTATGATGTACCACAGTGCCAAAAGAGTGGGGCCAACTGCACATGGACTCAAACTCCACTCTGTTTCTCTTTACCAGGTAGTTATTTCACGATTTTGTCACAGTGATGGAAAGCTGAGCAATGTACATGTATTATGCACATGTGTGCAAATGCACAGACACATGGAGCAAAGCAGCCTTGGTGTCTCTCCTATAATATCATAGCTCCGCAGTTAAGCCATGATCTTAACTCAGGCAGGTGAGGGCAGGGCAGAGCTGAAGTGGGGGGGGAGAGAGAGAGAGAGACATGAGATGAGGTTGTTGTGGTTTCTACACAGCTGTCCCACCTCACCAGCCTCAGGCGGTCATGGAGTGTGGGCTTTTTAGATGTGGCTGGAACTAGAGTTTGGGATTGCTTGACAGTCCAGCTGGGATTAGGGGTGTAGCATGCACATGACACAAGGGGCAGGAAGAGGCTTGTCTGCTTTCTCTTGCTTGGTGCTTTTGCTGTCTTCTGCTGCTATGGACAGATGCACTCTGCCATGTGCCAGCCTGCCTTGGAGCCAGCCATGGACTAAAACCTCTACAAACTGTGAGCTACATAAATCTTTTCTTCCTTAATTTTGGGAGTTGAGCATTTTGTCTTGCTAATGAGAAAAGTAACTAAGATGGAAGTCCGGGGGTCTCTGTAGATGACTCTCAAGCCTCATCGTGGACCCAACAAAATTTTTGCACATTTTTTTTTTTTTTTGTGGGGTTTGTCTGTTCTGCTTTTTCCAAGTATGTGACTTTTAGACAAAAATCTCTTGATACCTAATGTATCAGTTGGCATTTACTGTGTAACAAATAGCCCCTACTATCATTCATGAATCTATGCACTGGCAGGGAGGTTCTGCTGTTCTAGGCAGGCTAGGTGGATGGAGCCTAGTTTGCTCACATGTCTCTGATTAGCTGGTCTGGCCTGGCTATGCTGGGATGTCTCATAAGTCCTCTATATGCCATTCTTTCCCAAGAAGGCAGGCAGTGACAGCAGCTGGGCTCAAGTGAGAGAGGCAGAGATGCAAATGCTTCTGTTTGCATTCATTTACTACTCTTCTACTGGTCAAAGAAGTCACCTGTATGCATCCAGGCCCAAGAGGGAGCAAACTGTGAAAGCCATAGACACCGGGAGGCTAGTAGTACTTGGAATCATTCATGGAATCGCTCTATTGCCCTCAAAGTCATCTAAGTAGATATTAAAAGAACACACGCAAAATTAATAAATGAAGCTAGAATTCTCTAAATCTCTACTACACACCTGGCCCATTTCCACAGAGCCGTGTACCGAGGTTCAGAGATGAACAAATGAAAGAGCTCCAAGTTCACCTTGGGCATGAAGCCCTGAAGTGGAGGATTCATTCCAACCCAGACTTTTTGAGGCAAAAACGGAAGCCCAGTCACAATGGTGGGTATATGAATAAGCACAGGGTGAGTTATGGGGGGGTTAAGGCGAGACCCCAGGACTCCTGACCCCCAGGTTGCCACCTGCTGTGCCTCCCTGTCTTCTCTCATGGCTGCAGCAGCGCCCTCACTCGTGACCCTGTGCTGCTAGCCCGGTGCCTCCTTGCTTCCCTGCAGGCCTCTTTAACGTTTGACTTATAACAGATGCCAAGCTTCAGTGACATTGCCCATATGCATGTAGAAGCATGCATCTCTGAAATTATAGAGGGAAGGGCCTGGAGAGGAAATCTATATTCAAAAAATCATTAATTTCACTTAAAAATCACCTCTGTGCTATTGACTATGTCTGCTGCTTGGAATTTAGTTTATGGCTCCATTTGTGGTTTGCATGCTTGGGCTTTGGGGAAGGAGCCAGGGAAAGGGTGGTCTGATCCATCAGCATCTTTTATTTTATTTATTATTTATTTGCAGCTACACTTGACACTGGCTCAGAAGAGGTGTGGCTGGGGGTGAGCGGAGAACTAGTATTTGTGGAGCCCGTGCAGTCCAGTGGGTAGGCTGATCCGTAGCTTATGAGCAAGGAATTAGGCTTCAACACCAGGGCTTTCTTGCAGCCAGACAGTTGAGGGCGGAACATACCCTGCGCTGGACCCTTGTCCTGATTTTCCACTCTCCCCACTGGCCAGCATGCTGCTTGTAGGGCCTACATCTCGCCAGCGGCTTTTTGACTTTATGTCCGAGCCCCACCTTCCTTCTTCTCTTCCTTCCCTGGCAATGCAAGGACTTTATTTTCTGAAGGCACAAACTGTTCCTGACATAAAATAATCCCAGAGAAGATACACTTTCCCAAGTGACTTATCGTTCTTTGTGTTTTTAGTGCTTTAAGATTTTTATGTTTCCAATAACCCAAAGAAAGATGATGGATATATAATAACACTGAGCAATAACAGACTGTATTTACAAACACATATATATATGCTCCATCAAATGTACATATTTTTATACCTCTCACTCATCTTTCTGGGGCAGCTGCAGTTTTGAATTACATGGTGTAAGCAATGAGCCCATCATCCTGTTCACACATCCATAAATTACCCAGAGGGAGCAGGGCATCCTACAAGCATCCTTGGTTTAAATCACCTACAAATCTATTTCCCCTCCCTTTCTGTGAATGGCTTACCTGGGAGTGAGGTGGTTGGCATTTTGGAGTAGGGGAGAGGGCTAACCCTGGGAGGAGAAAAAAAAGACTTCTCATTCTCTTCCTGGCTTTGTCGCTGGTTCACTGTGTGACTCTGGGAGATATGATTTTCTACTCTCCATGTCTTTTCTCCCGTATTTTGAATGAGAAACCAAAACCAAAGTGGGAGAGAACCCTTACTCTTGTACCATGCATCCAAGCAATCAGTAACAGCAGCCTTTTTCTGAGTCCCCCTCTGTCAGAACCTGCAATCATAGCTCTTGCAGTCTGGCAGTATAAATAGCTCCTTCTCTTCCACCTCCTTCAGTGGTGTCTGGAGACATCCTTTAAGCAAATTCATGGAATGTCAGTGTAGAAGGTTGGCCTAGCATCACTCACTATTACCTCATTCTAAGGACAGTTGTTGGGTTTCAGTTTAACTTCCTAAGAAACTACAGGGGAAATGGGGTGCAGGAAGGACAATGTGTCAAGGTTGCTGAGGATCCAGGTTATAGCTGGGATGTCACAGAAGTTGCAGGTCAGCATAGAGCCCTTGGTATCGCCAAACACCAGGAAGGTGGGCTGTGCCTTGGAGGCAGAGCCTGGAGGACCGCTGGGTGGACTGCATACAGCACAACTTCCTGCTGCAGCTCAGCTTGAGTAGCCACATTTCTGATATTCATCTTTAATTTACCTGCTTGGAGTTTTCCAGGCCACCATGTATTATTTATTAGCCCCTTGTGAATGTAACATTCGAGGTTCTGGATAAAGAGATGCCAAGACCAATGAAAAACAAAGTCCTATTCCTAAAGAATTCAGAGGTACAGCCAGGTAACTTAAAAAAAAAAAAATGAGAAGTTGCCGCTGGACTCAGTCTTTGGGGAGCTCCATTCCAGCTTTTTCCTGGGCTGCATCTAATCTGCAAATGAATGTTCTCCTAGGGGTTTCATAGCACAAACTTTCCTTGTTATCCTTCAAATTCATACTGGAACTGCACTACTGGTTTTCTGAGTCCACAGATTGTCAACAGTAGACTGTGGCATTTGTCAAACTCCTGCTTTCATTCTTGATTCCTAAACCTATACATGTTAGCTATTAGGACCTAATACCTCACCCTGAAAGGCTGTCCCAACTATTCAAGCCATTGTCCCAGACCTGGGTTCTTTATAAAACTTTTAATAAACTGTTGAAATATCCAGATGTCTTGAGATCAATCATCAAGCATCAGCGCTTTCTCATGACTGACTTAGTCCTTTGTAGATATCATTTTGGCAAATTATATATTCTTTTAAGTTGGGCATTGGTGGTATGGAGCAGATGCAGTGCAGATAAACACAATAAATGTATAGCTGGATTTGTTATTAATTGCCACATGGACAACTAGTCACATTGTCTCTAAGAAAAGGAGCATGATATAATTAGTCTGCCTCCAAGTGGTTAGCTTGTGTTTTTTTTGGTACCATTTTGAGGATCTCTTTTCAGTTTCTTTGGTTGTTTCTTTTGGTGTTTGCCAGTAACAGTAGCTAGATCCTGATCAATGAGAACAGTTGTGTACCTCCGAGCCGCTGGACCCCTCCATTCCTGCATGCCCTCTGTTATTCATGGGCTTCTTACCCAACATCCAGGTGGCCTCCGATGGGTTCATCCTGTCTCTCTTGTTGCTAAAGACTTCTGTCTGAAAGGATTTTTGAACAGCGTGATGTGAAATATATACATATATATATATATATATATATATGTATTGCCTGTACTAAAGCTGATGTGGTTCTTCCTGAGATTTCTGTCTCTGATTTCTGATCATTCTTGATTCCAGGCCATTGATCCTTTCGCCAAACCATTTCTCATTGCCCAAGATTCTGTGTACATCCATACCTCAACACATTTTACCTTATACCCAAAGTGACCCATTGAGTGTGGGCTGCAGCATTCCGCCAACTGGAAATAATTCCTTCATTTCCATCCTTTGGGATTACCCTGAGTTTGGCTGAAACGCAATCGCCATTCACTTTGAAGAACACCAGTGTATCTGTGAACCAGGCTTGAGTTTTGAAGTCATTCTCCTCAGGCTTCCTGCGGTCGTCAAGGGGACCGACAGAGCAAGAAAGGTGAAGTGTTGAGCTCCAGCCACAGACAGACAGATAGCTTCGCTTTTAGCAACTAGAGTGAACAGGTGGGTTGGGAAGATATGAGATGGGGCAGTTAACATATCAAAGACAACATTATAATTTCCATTGTCGTCTTGAAGAGATCAAAGATAAGAGGGCTTGCTAGTAATTGTAGGTGGAGAGCAAGGAGAAATCTCACAATGGACCTGCTGTAGAATGGGACATATTACATATGTGGTAACCTTTAATCCTCACAACATCTATTATATAGATGACACTCTTTTCACTTTTTAGATCAGGAAACTGAGGTGTAGAGTGGGCAAGGTACTTGGCCAAGTACATGATGTGAGTTAGTACCAGAGATAGATTTTTTAAATTGTTGTTGTTACTGTTGCTGTTTGGAGACAGGGTCTTGCTATGTAGCCCAGACTGGCCTAGAACTTACAGTGATCTTCCTTCCACCTGCCAAGTACTGGGGCTACCAGAATGCACCACCACACTTGGCTCTTGGAGATAGATTTTAACCTTGTATCAACTTGACTCTGTAGATTGCTTTGCTATAGGACCAGGACCGCCACTGGGGACATGAGGTTCTGTCCTTATTTAATTCTACTCCTCTTACCTCCCTTGGTTAGGAAGAAGCTCTAGGCATCTTCTGTCCTTGGATTTTTGGGCTTAATATTCATGATAAGCAAACTTATGAAGCAGTCACCCTTTTCTGTCTCTCCCTCCCAAGGTGCTCATTGCACCAATACTATCTTTGATCTTTAGGTAAAGATTTGTCTTCTAAGAACATTACTAAATTTTTCTGACTTCTGATGTTTCAGCAATTATCAAAGCACATCCCTGCAGGGACTTGTTCCCAGAGGGGAGACTTTGAAGAAATAACACGATCAAACTTTTTGTCATAAAACTCACAATAGTTAACATTGCACGGGCATCCATGATATGCCGGTTACTGTTCTAAGCATTTTTCATGTATCATTTCATTTAATCATTGCAATCATCTAATAGAGAGGGTTCTATGCCCATTTTTTGTTCCTGAATTGTACTTGAAAACAATCAGACAAATCAGAGACAGACATGGGAGGTATATTCCCTGATATCATAGACTTAAAGAGGTTTAAGAAATCTAGAACCCGGACCTACTCTGTAACCTTAGTGAGTGCCCCCTCGCTCCTGCTGCAGTGTGGGGAAAGAGGTCAGGTTGTCAGGATAGAGGAAGGTTGGCCAGTTGGGGTTATTGCAAAAGACCCATGGCACCATGGTACAGACATGGAGGAACATAGAATTCTAAGACTCTAGTCTTAGAAGAAGACTAGGCATCTTGAATATTAAGCCCAAAAATCCAAGGACAAAAGATGCCTAGAGCTTCTTCCTAACTAGAAGGAGGCTGTAGTAGAGATTTAGTGTATAGAATCGATAGGACTTGCTGGTTCAGGCAACTTTACTGAAGCCTTGTCCGCCCCTCGGGGTCCCATCGCTTTTGAGTTCACTTTCAGTGGCAGTGTTTGTATCTGTTGCCCACACGCTTTTTCTGAAGCTAGGGACCAGTCTGTGGACATAAGTGTTAGGGAATTAATACCTCTCGGGAGTGTCCTAAACCAAATTATGGTAAATATGACACCTTTCTCTTATGCTGTTTCCTCGAGTCCCCAGACGGGACTAATTCTTTTGTCCTCAGTGCAAGTGGCTTGACTGGTGCCTTTTTGGTCTTCCTTTTCCTGACAGTGCTTTCCTCTTTCTCCGTCCCAGGTCTCCTGAACTTCGCAAGCAAATTTCATATATTTTAGCCTTTGTCTCAGTGTTTGATTCTACTCTAAAGTCGTGGGGAGTAAAGGAGAGGCAGGGGCCAAAGACATTCTTGGAAGATCCCTACTGTTGAGCTTGGGCAAGATATTCCCTGGAAAGTGGGTCTGTGTGCACAAGTGCTTCTGGGGACCGTGTGATGAGCTACGCTCAAAATTGGGTGAAGCTGAGATGCCTGTGGAGCATCTTAGGACACAATCATGGGCTCTCGGGACCTGGCAGCTCAGAGAAAGGTCTGGATAGAGGCGCCTGTGTGAGGATCCTCAGGGTGGCTTCTGACTCACCCGGAGGCATGGACATGGATGTTCTCTGCCATATCCTTGCTCATGTCAGATCTTTTCTGCCCAGCTTGTACCCAAACGGAAGCCATGAATGCACAGATATTCAGGTGGGTGGGAGCTGAGAAAGTGCTCGTTAAAGGGAAGAGAGAGAAAGCACGTTTACATTGAGGGAGCATTTATTGAAGTTCTGTCAGTGGTTGCAAGCAAATCGCTGATACATTTCAAAAAAGGTCTGGAAGATTTTCCCTGCCCTGCAGGGAGTGTTTTTTAATAAGTGATGTGGTTGGGAGTGTCGATGTAATTTTTCTCAGCTGGTGATGCAGACAATAAGAATCGCTGGAGAAATCTGTTTGGGCTTATGAAGGCCAAGGTGGAGAGAGCTGCACGCCTTGTCTGACTTGTTGGCTTTCTATGCTTTGAGGGCAGAATATACTCTGCAGGGGGTCACATCTGACGTCTGACATATGCTGAGATCCCTCTGTGGCCTCTGGGGCTGCAGGGTGGCTTGCCTCAGCAGGGATTTTCCTGGTGATGGGCACCTCATTTTTATACACTATCCAATGTCAAGTGGATCTGTTTTGGAGCTGAAACAGGATTTCCCAGTAGGTCCACAGATGAGCTCTAACCTTGTGGGTGTCACCTTGAGCTCTTCTCCTCTCCGTGTATGGAAAAGCCTTGTGAGAGAGCCAGGATCCTGACTTGCCATGTTCACTTGACTCTTGCTTAGACGGGACTTGCTCTTAGTTGTTTTTCTCCTCAGGTTGAGGAATGATCCGCCCAGAAGGAATTGTTCAACCCAGAAAGCCTGACGACCTGGTGTGTG
>PVJA010026629.1:0-29454 GCA_004027025.1 Myocastor coypus
CGAGGACAGGAAAGCGGGCTTTCCGAAGGGGGGGGGGAGAGTGGGCGTGCTTGGGTAGCACTGCGGTCCCCATGGGGTGTGCGGTGGAGTGCGGCCACGCGGGCGCCTCAAAGCTGAGAGAGCGTGAACGACTCGCCCTGCCCTTCCCAGCGCCGTGGCTGCCGGAAGCTGATCAAGGAAGAGCTCACAGCTCAGCCCGCGAGGCAGCGTGCCCCGCAGTCACCCGAGCGCAGTCGTGTCACCCGGGCACACACTTGCCTTTATTTTCACTCATTTTCGTGCAAAGCAGTCAGCTAGTCATGAAAGATTTATACTGTGTATTTAAAATGCCACACCAGTGTTACAAAATGCCCAGTGAGAAGTAAACACCCTTCTCCGTTCCCCCTCTGGCTTATGCGCCGCCCTCTGCTTGCAGTTGTCTAAGGCATTCCAGGGCACCGCTTTTGCTTATGGCCATTCCTTGCTAAGGGAATGAATAGTCGAACCACACGACCTAAAATGAATTTCCAACACTTAGAGGTTTAGAAAAAAAAAATCTGATGATTACAAGTGAATTTCTAGGCTCTGCTGTTTCCTCTGCTTGAAGACTGGAAGGTTCCCTCAGTGAGGCCTAGACCTTCAGAACAAGAGTTAGCCAAAAGTGTGCAGATTTCCCTTTAAATATGAAAGGAACAAAAAATCTGCTGAAGATGTGTGGGAAATGCATTGGAAATAAAATAAGGAACTGTCTCTTCAATAGGAAGACACATCCTTAGGTAGGAAGAGGGACCCAAGTTATCTTAAGGAGCTTGAGACGTGTTCTCTAAGATCGACATTGTGCCACTGTAATTAGACACAGGTGCAAATAAATTAGGATGGAGAGAGGGCTAATTGTTGCTAATGAACCATTTATCGTAGAAGCTTAATGGTATGCATAATTAAGCATTAATTGGTAAAGTTTGGAAAGCTGTTTTCATTTTACTTGTGCTAGAACTTGACTTAAGGTGAGGCTCCTATAGGCCTGCACAAAGACACAGAACGACGGGTACAGCTTCAGACGCTGATTGTTATATGTGCTGACAAAGGTGTCCGTTTTCTGATTTGATGGTGATAAGGTGAATACAGAGAACAGTGAACCCAAGGGTATGGGTCAGACAGCAAGGATTTCTGTGTCTCATTAAAGACATAATTTCCTCTTCACATTCTCGTGGTCTATAATAATCCATACATTTTAGGACACATCTCAATTTGCAATGATAGGGAAATACTAGCTAAGAATCTCTGCTTCTGTTTTTAAGATAAAGTATTTTTTTTTCCCACTATAGACATATGCATTTCCGCAAGGGAATTGGAGATTTTTGTGTTTGGGTGGCAAAACTGTCCAAAAAAGTACAGAGCTAACTTTAGTTTTAAAGCCTTCAGTGGGAATAACTGTCATGCATAAAGCCAACAGCACTCTTTAGTAGTCAGGTACTTGCAAAACTATTAGAACATTTTTTAAAAAAAAATATTGAAAACCAACCATTTATTTATTTTGGAGGCAGGGTCTCACTTTGTAATTGAGGTTGGCCTGGAACTCAGGGCCATCCTCTTGCCTCAGCCTCCCTGATGCTGGGAGTACAGGCATGCGCCACCACACCTGGCTAAGCTAGCCATTTAGAATGTTATGATGGTACATCCATAGAGTAGGTTTCTAAAAACTTTGAAGGATCTTCAAGACGTGCTGTTAACTAGTAAGACAAGACAGGGAAGCATGTGTGTTGTAACTTGCTTCTTGTGCAGGAAGTGTTGGTAAACATACTAAGTGTGATTGTGTATGTGTGTGTGTGTATTGATAATATTTTTTAAATGAATGCCATACAAAGATAGACCAAAAAATGATACATGATTATCTCCAGTCTCAGGGAGAATATAGAAGGCAAGAGATAGTGACATGCTTGATCTTACGTTATGGGTTCAGTTGGGGAACCAGACATGCAGTTCTGTCTCCCATCCAAGTACTAACCAGGTCCGACCCTGCTTAGCTTCCTAGATCAGAGGAAATCAGGTGCACTCAGGGCGGTGTGGCCATAGACAGTATAGGCGTTATGTAAGAACAAGAATGCCAGTGCTTGCAAGGCTCAAAACAGGAGTATCACTACAAGTCCGATCTGTGTAGTGAGATCCTGTAGGCCCCGTACTAAATACATGAAAAAGAATTATAAACAGCAAACAGCAGGCAGTTCATAAATACAAAAAAAGAAGTCTAAATTACAGTGAACCGTCTGACTTCCAGTGATGCCGAAGCCCTTACATTGCACCCGAGACCCAGCTTGAGGACAAAAGGAAGCACAAAGGCATCTTGCACTGCCTTCCCTGGGATTATAGCTGGTGACGTTAGCATTGGCTTTTAAAAACTATCACGGATAGTTGCACAGATAAAGCAATGAGGGGGAACGGGGAATGCCAGCAACTATCAGCAACCAGAATGACCAGAGAGCAGACACATATGAAAGCCAAGCAGTACCAACGCTGTGGATCACTCACTTGAGCCAGAGCTGTGGGAACTCATTTGTAGCTCTCTGTGTGAAAACATGCTTTTTCGTTCTGTTCCCTGAAAAGCCCCGGAAGCAAAGCCCACGCAGGCACAGTGACTGCTTTGGAACGTGGACAGAGACCTTTTAGAGAAGCGGTTGATAGCAGCGAAGGTCGGGGAGGTACTGTACAAGAGCCAGCCTGGGGTATCGTGCTGGAACAGATAAGCAGAAGTAAACTCAGGGTCCACTGTCCGAGTGTGCGGGAGCCACCCTGAAGGCTGTACTCTGGCCCGAGGCACAGAGCAGCCTGGCAAATGCATGAGAAGCCAGCGATGCCCATGCAGAGGCAGAGACTCCAGTGCGAGGGCACGGAGCCTTTTCTGATGCCTCTGGAGGCAGCCAGGGTGGTGGCTCCATTCGCGGATAATTATTAAATGGAGGAATTCAATTATTGTTTCTGCCTTTCTCTATGAAGGGTATTTTAGGACACCTAGTAGTTGATCAAAGAACCAGTTATTTACAGAAAAATCGTGGCTGTTCCATGCAGGCCGATGCCTATGTGTTGGTGCTTTGCAAGCACCCATGAGGTCATGGACTGAAGTAAGGATCCCAGAGACTGTAGGGTGGCTCCATGGATGAGTGACAGGAACCTGCCCTATGTGGGTTGTTGTGCAACCAGAACAGCTACACAACCGAAGTCAGACATGAGCACCGCTGTCCATCGGGTGTACTTTCCAGAAGAACAGGCTGTTGCTTACTGCCATACACCACCCCCCCAGCACGGTGAGTGGACTCCTGCTGCAAATTGTGCTCATAAAATATTTAGACAAGGAAGCGACGGCTGCTTATAAAATACAGAAGAAAGGACATCGTAGATTAAGAAAAACCTTGATAAGTGAGGACTCAGGACGTAAGAGAACCTCTACTGTAACATCCTAGAACTCAGTAGTGTCCCACATTTTCTGCTCAAAGAGATTATGGGACCACAGAGGAAAATGTACAGTGTGCCTAAGGAGAGTCACCTAGAGAGAAAACATGCTTTCAGGCGTTCACAGAGAGCCAACTGGTCAAGCAATGGCCATGACTCATCCAGATGGCTGACACTGACAACAGTTCTACATAGCACTAGGTTCCAAAGTAAACCCTGAGGGGATTTGACTGACCTTGTCAGATATAAAAGTTACATTTTTTGTGATATAAGTCTTGCTTTACTTTAGCCTTAAGTATCCAGCAGAAAAGTTTAACGACGAGGTATAAAAAGTAAAGCCATGTTAATATGCTGAGCTATAAAAGGCTCAAGCCAACAAATTCTGACATTGCCAGTTCTGCTGAAAACCCACTACTTTTATGGACTATTGGACTATACACACAACTACTTTCTCTTAGTTCAATGAGAAGAAAGATTTGAACTAATAGTGTTTAGACAAGATATGAATCTTATACTCTGCATAACTACTATGAAGACAACAATATGCAATGTGTTAATTATTGTGGCTGTCCCACCAACATGCTGCAAAACTGTCTCATTGTTATTTTTTCTCTTTAAAATTAATAAAATTAGAAAAATAAAAACTTTGAGAGATTTATCACATTATTGGACCCCGATTCCTGATTGGCACCAGCATTTCAAGAATCCTTGTTTAGAAAATTAAACTTAAGCTGGTGATGTTTTGATATTGACAACTAGTATAAATTTTCGAAGTTTGGTAATGATCTTGTGATATGTTTTAGAAAGTTCTTCTTCGTAGTTATGGCTGACATGACATGCTTTTGAGAGTTTACTTTTGAGTATCTTTGGGCAAAAAAAAGCACATAAAGTAGAACCATAGAATAGAAGTAATTATTGGCTATGCATGACTGGGGCAGAGGAATTAATCTGATGGTTATTTCTATTTTTTAGTGTTTGAAATTTTGTGCAGTAAAACATTAAAGTGTGTGACACTCACGAGGCTGGTTGGCTTTGTGTGTGGGAGCTGCGGGCCGAGGCCTGGGAGGGGAGGAGCTGGCAGCAGCACTGTGAGGTCTCCCCCCTCCATGAGGTCTCCCCCCTCCATGAGGTCTCCCCCCTCCATGAGGTCTCCCCCCTCCGTGCGGACCTTGATGTCACGTGGAAATTCCTTTCATTTGCAGGATTGAAACGTTTTAACTGGGGATTTATTTGCATGCGATTATTAACTAAGTGGGAAGGAAACGTATTTGAGGGAACATTTTAAGGACACTCGTTTAACTGCATCTTCCCCATCTGATGGAGGAGCGTGTATAAAATAATCCGGACAAAGTATGCAGTCGTGCTTGATGCCCCAGATGGGAAAGTCATTTGCTATTCCGGGGATAGCGGCATTTGATTGGCGGACAGCTGCGATTTATTTACTTGTGCATACTTATTTGGGAATACTTTCGTATGCTTCATGTTTTTTTCTGCTGTGTTCTTTAGAATCCCCAGCTCTGCACCTTTCATAAGACATTGTCATACACACAGACCAGGTGCAGCGAGCGAGGGCCACTGACGGGCAGCTGTCCAGTCAGCCCTCCTTCAGACCCATTCTCCCCTCTCAGCAAGCTCCTGGCAAACTCCTCTTTTTGATGGTATCAGAGTCAGATATCAGCTGCAAGATTTAGAATTCTTGTTTCCTGAGCACCTTTGGATGGGCGTGGCACTTTGTACTGTGTCTGCTGACGTCCACTGTGGGCGGAGGTGTCCCCCAGGCAGTTACCGGTGGCCAGAGGAGCTGTCCTGTGTTCTGTGCTGCTGACATCCTGAGGATTTGGGCAAATGCTGGGGCCAGAAGAAGAGAGAGTATCCGCCAGGCTCTGTGGCAGGGCAGGCACTGCACCACGGGCTTCCAGGTCCTCAGCCCCAGTGCTTGCGTCTCTCGCTGCCTGTTCTCAGTTTATGAGGGCTGAAGTCACCTTGGTGCTCAGGGATCCTGACAGGGATGTTCATGATGGGGACAAACTGGCCTGTGAGCTTGAAGAGCAATTCTGATTAGCAATGCCTACCGGAAGCTTATTTTTCAGACCATTTAGGTTCAGTGGAAAAAGAATGATTTGACTAATGATGTTTATTTTGGGCACAGAATGGTGATAGCGATTTGGTGTATAGTTTTTTTTTCTTCTTCTTCTAAGCACACCTCTAATCTCAGGGACTTGGGAGGCTGAGGCCAGAGCACAGGTTTAAATCCAGCATGGACCACTTAGCTACCTATGAGATCCTGTCCCAAAATAAAAAGTACTCAAAAAAAAAAAAAAAAAAAAAAAAAAAAAAAAAAAAAAAAAAAAAAAAAAAAAGTTGAGGCTATAGCTCAATGCGAAGACTTCAGATTCAACCCCTGCATCCTGCCACGGAAAAACAGCTCCTTCAATATTCTCATGATAGTACAGTAGAGAATGAACTGTAATAAACATTGCTTAAAAGCTGTATCTTCATAATCAGGCACGTAGCCTCAGCTGGCCTTGGGCACATAGCCACAACTCAGAAATAAGTGCCTCAGGTCTATCTGGACAGGAGCGCAAGTCCCTGCACACATACTTGCTTTGCTAAACTGTATGTTTTTTGTTTTGTTTTTTAAAGAAAAGATTTATTTATTTATTTATTGGGTACAAGGCCTCTCTGCACAACTCAGACTCATAATGATCCTCCTGTACTTGGATCACAGGCAGATGCCACCATGGCCAGTTTTGGTGGCTGGCATGGTGTTGGGCTGGCATGGAATGTGGTACCCGTAATCAAATCTGGTTCCCCACCTTTGCCATGCAGAGATGCTTAGACCACCAGACTTTCTCCCAGCTCTCTAAACTATTTTAAGAACTGTCTCCATGAGACACAGGAAGGTCCTGTCAAGGCCACACTGGATCTTGTTTGTCTCCCTGCCCTCCATCTGCCCCATTTTCCTGTCTCATGCTAAATGACCCCCCTGCAGTGAGGCCTACGTTGGGCACTTCCGCCTGGCAACATGTGACATGGCAGTGCGTAGCCGACTGTAGAATGCTCTGTTCTCAGCCTTTCGTATTTCTTACTTAAGTGTCTGTTTAACTCCAAAACTGGGCTGCAGATTTGTAAGCTGAGTTTTCCCCCAGCTCATCCCTGCCAATAAAGCTGTTGGCCTCCATGTGCCTCACTGCCATGTGTCTCCTACCTGATTCATCCTGAGTTTTCCACAACAGTGGCACAAGGATTCGTGGCCATGTATCCATGGACTGGAACTGCCAGGGCAATCCTGATGTAGATAACATTTATAATTTGAAATACCAGCTCCAAAACTAGCTTATAAATTTGGCCAGATTACATCTTCACTGACTA
Source organism: Myocastor coypus (assembly GCA_004027025.1). Classification (NCBI taxonomy): domain Eukaryota; kingdom Metazoa; phylum Chordata; class Mammalia; order Rodentia; family Myocastoridae; genus Myocastor; species Myocastor coypus. Next base: position 6,796 of record PVJA010026629.1, read on the forward strand.
CTACAGACTTGAGAAATTTTGTTCTTAGATGCCCTAAAGATTCTCACTTATTTCTTCTTTTGTGTATGTACAGTGCTGATGATAGCCGTGGAGTGCAGAGAGGGAACTAAATGGAAACAGCGGGACCCAAGGACCCCATTCTTCATCTAAGCACCCATGATTGGGCTTAGTCTAGCATGGGCCACAGGATATCCATGTGCGTTCCCGAACTGATCATTTGAAATCAACAAGCTATGCAATTCTACCCTATGAAATCACAGAGCTTAAAGATCTCTCAGAAGAGGAATAAATCCAATACGCTATTCTGAAGAAGGGACAATTGTTTTTAAGAATCTAGATGTCTTGTAAAGTCCTAAAGGTTTAAGAAACCATTCCAGGGAGCAAGGCTCCAATTTATTGAGAACACATATTCAGATGGATTGACGGAAAACATAGCCATTTTAGTCAGTGGAGCCCAGTGATAGATTAGTTAAGGAAGAGCTTGAATGAAGATAACTTCATTGCCAATTTGTGCTCTGTTGTAGGTCTGTGCAGCTATTGGGCTGGGTTGTGATGGGCATGTTATAGGAGTTGGCCAACACAGTGGCTGGGTTATAAGTGTCTGCAGTGTGCTTCATGGGTAGAAGAAGCTTTTCAGTTATTTCCACTGGGGGAGTATGTGAAAGGAGTATGTTAAAGCTATTACCTTTTAAAATTGACTGTATAGCTTAGTTACTTTTCTTGTTGTTGAGATAAAATACTCAACACCAAGGTTAAAAGAGGAAAGACTTACCTAGCTCACAGCTTGTAGATAGAGCTTTTAGGCCCTAGTCAGCTGGGTTTGAGGCAGGGTGGCACATGGCAGAGGGGCAACATTTCATGGCAGCAGGAGAGCAGCGAGACAGAGCAAGACAACTTTTCTGTCCCTTATATAGTAATCAGTCTACCAGGGTTAGGGTGGGTGACAATCCAACCAGTGGACTGATCCAGCAGTGACCCACCCTTATCCTAGCACCCTTACTCCCAGGATTGCACCATAAATCAATTGCACACTCTAGATTCAGATGACTCTGAAAAGAAACCCCTATGACCATGAGGCTTTGGGGGACATCTTGACACAAACCATAACCATTTTGTGACATGTTCAGATTGGCCTGAGCTGTTTCTAGGTGTGTAGCCTCGCATAGCCAACCTTTTTACTAAGTTATGCTATCGCTCTTGCATGTAACACCTATTTGCAACGTAATGCGAACACAGGCATATACACAATTTCCAAGCCATACTGCTATTTTGGGCACATATGTATGATATTTTTCAAAGCAGTTGTAGAACAACTTATACATTTCTTCTTTTTCAGTCACTGTCTTGTTAATGGAGAAGAATACTCAACAATTTAAAGGAATAAGAGGTTTATGTTGCCTCTGTTTACCATCCACAGTCTCTTGGTTCCAAGCAGGAACAAAAATGGGGGCCGGGACTGGCGGAAAAAGAGGTGCTCAAGTCAGGGCAGACAGAAAGTAAAGAGAGGGGAGGATCCAGGGAGGAGGAGCGTTAGGCAGGCCACACCTCTAACTGGGCTCGGCTTCCTAACAATGCACTAGTGCACTGGGCTGTAAGCGCATGAGTGGATTGGTTCATGGAGGAGTACGGGGCTTTCACCATCCAATCATTTTGCAGAAGCGCAGAAGACTTCCGGGAAGCATCCTACATCTAAGCCCTAGCATTTCCCTTTTTTAGAAACTAGAAAAACAAATCATTGGTGCTTGTTGCGAAATTATAGCATTTTAAATAACTAATAGCAATAGAAAGCTGTCATTTTCCCCTTGCTTTTGAATTATTGAAAATGCAAAGTCATTATTATGTAAAGTAGCCCCTGTTTTCATGTGAGCCTTTTGCTTCTAACAAAGCTATATTTTGCACACAATGGATTTAGAAGAAGGCGTGTAGAAAATGCAACTCTTGAGTTGGCTTCCAATAGCTTAGATTACCTGGTTCTACAGCAGGATCACTGCAGGTTGGATCCCGGAAGGACCATGCAGAGACGCAGGGAGTAAAGCACTAATATGGGGGTGATCGCACTGGGCCAAAATTTCCAGCCGTGTCTGTGCTGTGCAATCATTCAAGTAACCTGGTGAAGGAATATGTCTGTCTTTTGACCTTACGAAAACACAAGTGGAGTCTTAGGAGAGCATGTGATTTGTTGGTGTTTACACTGCTAGAAACAAGAGAGGTTCCACCTTGGCTCTGGTTACAAAACTAGCTCCTCCTCCATTATAACAGATCATCTGCATGGGCAGGGACTGTTCATTCCCGTGGCCAATGTGCACAAACTTTCTCTTGCATTTCAGTCTTCTTCTAAGTGAAATACTGCTGGCCAGGTCCTTTGGAAACCACTCATACGAAGCATTTGGGTAAGTGTGTGCTCGGAGACCATATCTGGCTTGCAGATGGTTTTAGTAGTCCATGCTGAAAGATTTGTCTTATTCCCCAATTTTATTAGAGATGGCGTTCTTTTCTGTATTTTGCTACACTAGTTTGCTTGTAATCATCTAAACCAATGAATATATGGTTATAATTTTCCTGATTCATGAAGTCCTTAATTGTTTACATCATACAATAGCTAAACTTTTTCAAGGTTATGTATGGTTTTCCAACTAACATGAAATAGCAAAATACCAGTGCAGTCTTTCTTGTTGTCCACCAGGGAGAAGACTGTGGCTCAGCTCATACTTGGGGCTGCATTTCTGAGCAACTACAGTTACATCCCAGGAGAAGACCATGAATGAGTGGGCCGAAGAGAAACGTCTCCCTAATGACTGTCTCATATTGACATTTGGCTTCCTGCTAGCCTACAGTACATACACACACTTTGTTGAATAATTTCTGAGTATGTAAAGTGCTGCTATATGCCAAATAATTATTTAAGTCTCTTGGAAAAGGCAGAAGTGGGTCAAGTGATTTGCAGCAACTGCTTCATAAATTATATGGCACAAAGATTGATATTTTAAACTCTAGACTACTGGAGCACTTGACATCCATTTACACAGTTTATCATGATCTACTAAGGGGAAAGAGAATAATTCTTTTCACTTTTAAAGGGATTCATTCTTTTTCAGAAAGGTAAACCTCCGATACTTTGGTTTGCTTCGATATCCTTCCCAGGAGTTAGGACAGGAGGGAATTTTGCTTTCTAGGGTACCCCATGGGGCCCTCCAGGTCCAAGCACCTGACCTCCACAGATCTACGAGTCACCCTGGTACAATGGCGATTTCCACGATTTCAAAAATTTCTTTTCTTTTACTATAGGGGCAGCCTTCTTGTTCCAATTGTTTCATAACCGACTTCCTCTGGAAGCTGGAGGCCAGATGCCACTGCCCACTCTTCCGCAAGTCCGCTTTTGTGGGCCGCGCCCCGCGCGCCCCTCCCCCAGGCTGGAACCGCGCTCCTTCTCTTTCCCTCTCCCCCGCTCCCTCCTCCTGTGATTCTATCACCTGCCATTTTCCAGTGCGACCTTGGAATTAATTTTCTAGTAAACAGATCTTTTTGAATCTTGCTTATTATTATTTTTTTTTTACTCAGAAAAATCTCTTGGAGGTCTTCTAAATTTATCTATTGTCAAGCCTATAGTATTAATTAAACTTTACTTCCTGGTGTCTTATTTTGGCTTCTCTATTTCTAGTGAAAGCTATATAACCAATTTTATTACAGGTTTACATTAAATTAATTTCTATATTTAAAGGTCTCTATGAGACTAGACATGTAGCTTAAGGGTAGCATGCTTATCCAGGCTGTAAAAGCCTCAGACTTAATCTGCAATAGTGAAAGAAAGAGAAAAAGAAGGAAGAAATGACAGAAAGAAAAAGAGAAAGAAAAGTCTTCTGCATAAGGCTGCATAATACTTTCTTTCTTTTTTTTTTTTGGTGGGATCAGGGTTCAAACTCACGACCTTGCACTTGCCAGGCAGGCACTTGTGCCATGGAGCTATCTCCCTGTCCCTGCATAATACTTTCTATGTTCCATTCCCTATGCCATAGTTATACTTATTTTGTCTCCTTTTAAATTTTTCCGTTTCCATATACTATACAATAAAATCATTTTGGATCAGTTGTCCTTCAGAGAGTTGCCTTTTTCTGCCATTGTGCATTTGCTGACACCTTTCCTTTGCGTTAGGATATAATTCCCCACTTGGCTTTACTTTTGAAACCCTAACATTTAAAATTCATTGAAAAGTTTACCTTTTTTATATAAGATGTTAGATTTAATCAATCTGGACAACACGTGCTTTTTATTTTTCTTTTCTTATTCCTTACAATCTTTTACATGGTCTGCCCTGTATAATTTTTGAAGTGTGCATCTATGTGTTCCAAGACTTTTAGGAGCAGGGACTGCCCCTAAGTCATCTTCGGACTCCTCCGTGATAGTTCAGAGCTCAGGCCATGGCAGGCATCTCAGGCAAAGATATTTTGCTGACCAGGAACAGAGAAGCCCTGGAAAAAACTTAGCAAGAAAGCTATTGTTGGGACAGGCAGTGAACTCATGTGGAGAGCTAAGTCCAAGCTCCAGGTTATGTGGAGGACCCTTGGGACCTGGAGCTGGGGAGAAATCTGAAACACAGAATCTTGTTTCTATGTCTGCTTCTCCCTCTGGAGATTCTCGGCCTCTCCTGGCTCTGTCTCCTGCTCTCCGATGAGATCAGTGTCCTCTGACGGTGGCAGCACAATGGCCCCACTGTTTGGGCACAGACTCCCGGGGCAGTGGGTCTTGCAGCTCTCAGTGTTACCTAGAAACTTTGCTACGGTCTTTTTCCAAACTTCCTCAAAGGAGTTGGTTATACTTGCTACTTCTGAGCCAGGCCGTCTCCGTCACTTGTGCTGCTGCGGAGGCCAAATACCTACCATCTGCAAGGTAAAGAAGAAAGGGTTTATTCGGGGCCACAGTTGCAGCCCGTGGTTGGCTGGCTCCAAGGCAAGAGAACATGGCAGAGGAATGTGGTGGAGAAAAGGTGCCAGGAAGCGGAGAGGGACTAAGCCACTGAGGACTTTAGTGGCCCACGATCCAGTCACCTCCCCAAATCCATACACACCTAGGTCACCTGAGGCTTTGGGGGGACATCCAGGTATGAGCCATAACGCAGGCCATGATGTGTTCTAAGCTCACAGGCAAATCAAAGATTGCAGCTTTGGGAGGATAGGAAGCAGTGGCGGCACCCTAGATCTATTACACAATCACGAGTATCTCAGGTCTGCTGGACGACCAGGTTCTTTCAAACTCTCTAGAGAATGCTTTCTCAGTTGGTCTTCTATGACAACTGTTTTGAACCGAAGATTGTTTTATGGGACGCAAGCCAGGCACAGAAAAACAAGCCGTGAGAGATCTTACTCATATGAGAAGTCCAAAAGAGACTTTTAACATTATTTTCCATAGAAGCTAAAAGACGATTTCCTATGGAAATTGTGAGCAGACTGGTGGTCACAGAGGGCGGGAGGGCAAGGGGAGAAAGGGCGGGCAAGGTCGGTGCGCGAGAGCTGAGTCACAGGCGAACTCCGAAGCGTTGTGCGCCGCTGCCCTCGAGGACGACCGCTGTGTGCTTGTGAATGTTTTCACCTTAAATAAGCGATGAGTGTCGCAGGGGACAGAATTGCTCAGTGTATCCTAAACAGTAGGTGACATACCAAAGCCTTGTTCAGCATTCAAGGAATATGTTTGGTTTTTATATATCAGTTGAAATTTTATAAATATTGCAAATGTGTCGGCAACCTCACAAAAAGGAAAAGTTAGCAACAAGAGAGTGAGTTTGTGATCAGTAAAAAACAGGCCATGTATAGGTTTTGAATAAAGAACCAAAACAATCCGCCCAAGCGCTTATTACGGACAGACTTCTGCTCAGTTCTTACTGTGATAGCTAGCTTTTCTCAAAGAATATGCTTAGAATATGATACTTCATTAAGCATTTAATCATTTCCTAGTTCTGAAGTCAACTTGTTCCTACACAGTTCTGTGACCGAAGGCTACATATACCTTGATTTGTGAATGGTGATTCTTTAGAACTACACATAACTCTTTCTTTGATATTTTAAGTTCTAGGTCTAAAAAATTCTAATTTTCACTCAGAATTTCTTTCTAAAGATCATTGTCAAGTTAAAATATACACACACAAGCGATCTTTCTAATGGCTATTATTTGAAGATTGCTTATTTTATTACTTTATTCTTATATTTGGAGAAATGCTTTGGGATTTCTTCACTCAGAGAAATGTTATTGTTAGAACAGGAGAAACAATAAAGTAATAATACTTCTATTTCTAAAGAAAGTGTGAAAACCGGAGAAACAACGCTGTCTGGGACCCAGGAGGTTTTTAATCGCCGGCATTAGTTTTCGAACACACACCTGTCAGGTCGCTTTTCCCAGTCTACCGCTTTCCTCATATTGCTTCTTGGAGGCCCTCCCGCTACGCTTATGTTTTCTAATGATCTCCTGCTAAATTCCCTATAATGCTAGGTTATACTTCTGATTTTACCTTTCCTGAGACATCACAGTCTATTTCTGTGTCTCGGCTGTTTATTTTCTCCCCTTTTGCCTTTGACGAATTTTGGGCTTGCTCTGAGGCCGGCTCAAAGCCTATATGTCTAGGAGTTGCAGTCCCATAGCGCAGTCTCGATTTCCACATCACAGGGCTTGGGGGTTTGAATCCTTTCTTATGTGTTATATGACTTTGAACAACTTACATCATCTTCTTTATTCATTTGTGGTGTGGGGACAGGAGGAACGTTATTGTAAAACCTGCCCCAGGTACTTTAGAGAGATACAGTATTTTCCCTTCTGATGCTTTTCCTCAGTCTGCACATGAAGTACTGGACTACCTTGCGTTTTCCTTTTTTTGTGTTTTTCCAGGTCCTGTCTTTTATGACATTGTGACTATATTTTAAGCAGCCCATTAGGCTGAAATATTCTGCAACATTTTTAGATGACTAGATTGTAACAGTGGTAGGAAACGGGGACCAGGAGACTGTCGTTTAGTGGTAGTGCAATTCAATTCAGAAAATGCAGGACTTGATAAAGTGTTCCCTGCTTGGGACCAAGCACAATGCAAATGACCGTCACCACCCAGTAAGGTACCCTGTTTCAGGGGGCAGGACATCTACTTTGGGAGACTCCTCTGTCTTCTCTCTGACTTAGGTTTGAGGAAAACTTTGGGAAGAAAGAGACCCAGAGGGGGATTTGGTAGCTCTGCTGAGTGCCGATTATTTGTCTGGGTAACTGGGGTCTAAATGGCACTACTGTAGAGATTAAGGCAGTGCAGCTCACACACCCCACCTCACCCCCCTCAGCTTAGGCATCAAGAGCTGCTGAAGACAAAGCTGGTGCGGCCTTATAAGTGGCTTCCAGCAGGATTTAAATAATAGCAGCTGAAACAAGGACTGCGCCTGCAGGGAGCGCCACGCGAGCCTGCATTCTTGTGGGTATAAAACCTTCATGTTTATCACAGTGTCACTGTTCTGTAGCTGCTAATGTGTCTTTTAATAATAATAATAATAGTATTGCCGGGCGTGGTGGCGCACGCCTGTAATCCCAGCACTCGAGAGGCTGAGACAGGAGGATCGGTGTGAGTTTGAGACCAGCCTGGGCTACAAAAGTGAGCTCAAGGCCAGCCTGAACTGCACAGCGAGACACTGTCTCAGAAAGACAAAAAAAAAAAAAAAAAAAAAAAAAAAAAAAAAAAAAAAAAAAAAAAAAAAAAAAAAAAAAAAAAAAAAAAAAAAAACAAGTAATAATAATAATAATAAAAGATTCTTTTTCTTTTTTCTTGTAGCTGGCTGAGCAGAATATTGATTGTCCTCCAGGAGATCTTGGCTTTTAACATACGGGTCCCAGTCAAAAGCCTACCAACTGAGCAGCCGCTTGGTGTGACATCAGGTACCTCTGAGGTGTGGCTCAGCACCTCCTCTGTCATCTGCCCCTGGCCCCTTGTCCTTGCTGACTTCCATTCAGGAGCTGCAGGAGGCGCAGGAATAGGCTGTCCAGGGGCTCAGAAGCAGCAGAACATCCTGTGTGTGTAACTGGAAAAGAGGGCTTGTTAGACTGGCTCACACGACCTGGGGCTGGAGTGTCCCAGGCTGGCTGTGTGCATCTGCTCAGCCCAAGAAACTGGGAGCCACTGGACAAGAAGCGCAGGCCGTAGCTCCAGTGAGAGGCCCAGAAGGGTCAGTGGCGGGAAACCAGCCCAGCTCGGGCACCGCGCCAGCTCGAGCAGCACCCCAGTCCGAGCGCCACACCAGCTCGGGCGTAAGACGGGGCTGGCTGTTCTTCCGCTGCTCTTTCACTGTGGGCCGCAGCGCCACATCTGGGCAGCTCTTCCCCGTCCAGCCTACACACCCACTGCCACACCACTCTGGAAATACCTTCACAGACACCTGCAAAAGCAGGACCCACCGAGCCGCTCGGCATCCCTCAGTCCCGCTGAGCTGGCAAACAAATCAGCCCTGCAGGCACCGGGATGCAGGCTTCACGCTCGCACTGCGACCTTGGCCCGCGAGGCACACGACCTTTGCATCTCTGGTTTCTTCTCCGTAGCTCCTCATAGAAAACTCGAGACTTAAATGATTTCACGCATCAGCACTGCTCGGAGAAACATCTCGCAGATACGAACGATGAATATTGATTTCAGTGTTCTTTTTACGGTTAGGTCCGTATGGCACCTGGCTTGGAATCTGCACAAGAACTCCCGAGAAGCAGGTTTAGGATAATTGAACAGACTCGGAAACTTTGGCTTAGTAAGAAGAAAATGCAGACCTAAGGGCAGAGCTAGTAAATGGGAGAACTGAATTCAAATGCGAATCTGTCTCCGAAACCTGCTCTCTCGTTCACTGTGCTGTTGCCGGGGGTCTATTTGCAAACGCGTCTCGAGTGCCTCCTGTACGTTGGTCGCGCTCGCTGCTCATTCATTCCATGGGTGACGCTCTTCCCAGCTGAAGCGCAGGAAGTGCGCTTCGATTCTGGTCTTCCATCACATCCTGAGTGTGAAGCTGCCACCTGCAGGTTCCTCTTTGATGTACCCGAAGTATTGATGCCAAAGAGGTTACTTTGCAATAATGTCACAGCAGCCTCCCCAGGTTTCTGTCTCTGTGTTCCCCTGAGATTACAGTCAACAGTAAAGGGAAGAAAAATTGGACCAGCCGTCAGGCAGAGGTGCCCTTGATCCTTGCACTGATGAGATTCTTCTGTTCAGGTGCCGTTTGTGGAAGACTTCCTGTTTTCGCTTTTCTTCCGTTGCTCCTGTGCTTGGTTTATAACAGCAAACAGAAACAGGGATGCCCGAGTGTGCATGCATGGCTACCTGAGATTTACTAGAGTTCACTGCGAGATTTTCCTAGCTGGAAGCGTTTCTAGATTTTGAGCACTGGCGCCACGGTGTTATAGGCAACTAAGTTAGGTAAAATATCGTAGGCAGTCAGATAGGGCTAGGCTCTGGAAGGAGCCAAGGAGCCAGGGCAGAAGTGAGAGGCCTCACACCCAGAGGCAGATGGTCACCTCGCTGTGGACCCAACCTCAAGACATAAGATAAGACGAACACACCTACAGACTTTCCTAAGGATAAACACCAGGGACTGATATTCTAAGGAGGTCTCTGTCATGTTGAGGAAGCCAGAAAGTGCCACTAACCCAAGCATCTCCAGGAAAAGCCCTTGTTCTATATTCATGCCTGCTTGCTAGGGGACTTGCTTCCCCACTGGATCCAAGTATAATCAATTTTCTGTGTGTGTGTGTGTGTGTGTGTGTGTGTGTGTGTGTGTGTGTTTAGTACAGGGTCTACAGGTAGGGTCTCACTGTACAGATCGGACTCATAGTGATTCGCCTCTTTTCAGCCTCCCAAGCACTGGGGTTCCAGGCCTGAGCCACCATGCCTAGTCTCAATTGCTGTCTCAGCATGCCCTGGGTGCAGGTCCAGCATGGTATGTGAGGGATCCGCCCTGGCCGCCACACTGAGCCTAAGCAGGCGCTTTAGTCACTGACCTATCTTGCTGACTCAGTTCAAACAATTTTTTTTCTGTTTTTTTAAATATATATTTTATTTTATTTTTATTAATTTTTTTTTCTTGTTTCAGAACTCTTGTTCATTTATTTATTTTCATGGCTGGCTCAGCCTGCCCTGATGGCAGGGCTGGCACAGCATGTGGTGCCAGGGATTGAACCGTGGTCCCTGCAGCCGCCCCCCAAGCAGGCGCTTTAGACCACCGAGCCATCCCGCTGGGCCCACAGTTCAAACAATTTTACCTGAGCAATTATGCTAATAATCATACTGCTTGACACTACTTCTGGACCTCCTCAGGATTTCTGATTTTCCCCTACCTTGCATCCACCTCTCCTCATGGATTTTTCCTACAAAATGCCTAGGAAAAGCAGACAGGGTCCTTGGAAACCTATCTGGGCCTCTTTCTTCTCTCTAGGACAGAAGCTTTCTTTCCCCCAATTAATATGTTCTGCTCTTAACTTCTGTTGTTCCTGAAATTCATTCTTTGGTTTTAGAGAACATAAACTCGTACTGAGTAGAACCCTGAGTAGTACCCAGAAGTTTCTTTCTATCAACTGAATTTGGGGCCAGTGACCTAATGTGGAAGTGGCTTTTGCTCTTCTTGGTGGTGTAAATGCCACGTGCCACCAAACTCTGGAGTTCTCAGGGCCTCCGTCTCTGTGGCAGATGTGGAGGTCTCTTCCCATGTGACTTCTGGCAGGTCTAAGGCACCATTCATCTTAGAAGAGAATCAGGCAGTTACTCAAATACGGAGCTTTTAATTTTCTGACTATGCAAGTTTATATGGATGGCTTCTTAGATACTATCTGAATAAACTTGTTAGCACACCCCTGAACAATTAAACTCTAATGAAGTCGTCTTATTCAAAGATGTACTCTAAATATGGGAATGAGAAAAAATGTAGAAAAGTCATGTGAGAGAAATTACAGTCAACAGTAAAGGGAAGATGGGACTAGAGAAAACATCTGGAATTGAAGTGCAGGGTAACCATAGTGACTTTGATCCTTGACATTGTACTTAAGGAAGGAATAGGCAACCGAGCCAACATTTGAAATTAAGAACTAAAAGATGTCTTTTTCTCTTGATCCAAATTGTAACAGAATTTTACAATAAGCAGAATTCTTGAATGGTTGGAAAATGGGAATTTGGATTAAAAAAAGAAAATGAAGCAAAAGATAAGAGCACGGATTACGGAGATGCTTGTACTTTGGTTCACCAATAGTATTTTGGTCTAATGAGAATCAAAGGTGATTCTTGGTAAGGGTAATTTGGGGATTAATCTTTCAGCAAATTGGATTTAGAACACGTAGTGCACTTTAAAGCTGCTCAGTGCGTGAAAGTCTTAGAGTGTGGTAAGGTCTTACGGTGTGGTCTGCAGACTCTGGCCTCAACTGCAAACGCGATGATGACAAATGATAGCAATATGCTCTTCAGTAAGTATTCAATGCTTACTATTTCCTACATAGTGCTCTAGGTGTCAGGGATGCAGTGATGGAGGAAATGCTACATCCTCGCCTGTGAGGCTTTTACAACGTAGAGTGGAGTGGTGGAGAGCTAAAGAGAAAGCATCTATGCCACCCAGAGGCTAAAAGTGCTGCGTGGAGGAAGAAAGAGGCACTGAGGCAGTGGAACAGGACAGGAAGTGGAGCTGGACAGGAAGTGGAACAGGACAGGAAGTGGAGCTGGACAGGAAGTGGAGCTGGACAGGAAGTGGAGCTGGACAGGAAGTGGTATTGCTTGCCACATGTTTGCCCCATGTGTTGTTTGTTTTTCTTGTTAGAATATGTTATCTTTATTTTCCAGAATGCAAAACTAAGACCCATGGAAATTAGGTGATTTGCCCCGGATCCCAGGGGGAGCACCTGTCCAGGTGAGAGTCAGACCCAGGTCATGTAGACCTTGCTTTTCCGTTTGGTTCTTCCTTTCTCTCCTCACCTGGGCATCCCACAAGTGAGGGTTCCTTCGTACTTTCCTACATAAGAAGTGTGGGTTCATACGTGGTCCTACAACACTTCCAGGGATACTGATTGCCAGGCTGGCAAACTTAAGCATGATTTTAGGGTATCTATTTGTTAAGGCTTCTGTGTATGAGCAGAGGAGGGGGAGTTTGGATCTGGACAACTAAAAGTGAGACAGAGCTCTGTGGTCTTACTGAGGGTCAATATTTTTCATCTCTGTCGTCTCTCACTGTATCTGTGTCAACTTTCATGTTCAGAGTTTGAACATTTGTTTCAGGGAAATTTTTCCAGTGCTTTGTTGTTTTGATAGAAAAGTGGAGCTTTGGATGATCTAACTCTAGTGTTTTAACCTACTCACTGGTCTTACTTGCTAAGTGGCATCCTTGCAACAGTGCCACAGGAAAGAGCAGCAGACCTTGGGTAACCACGTGGCACACTGAGGGGGCAGATTATACGCTCTCATCTGCGAGGCTTCTTAATTTTGAGCACCTGGAAGGCTGCCGGTGAGCACAGCGAAACATGAAGGGCACATAAGTTGAAGAGCAAAATAAAAGATAGATAACAGGAGACAGGGAGACAGTGCTTTTACAAAAGAGATGGGACCAAGAGAAGGAGAAAAGAAAGGGGAGGAGGACATGAAAGATTTAAGATGTGCTTTGCACCGACTCCCCACCCTCAATGCAATCATCATGTACTGCAGACCTGTACCAACGAAAATAAAAGCCGAAATGAAAAACAGCTACAAAATGGCCTTGTTATTGGGGTCGGTGCAAAGACTTAGGGTTTAATTTCTAATATATCAAAAGGCAAAAACCAAAACCAAAACCAAACAGAACAGAACAGAACAAAACAGAACAAAGTAAAATACATCATTGTGCTTTAGAGACACAGTGGAGAAATTGTTTTGTTAATTTGTTTGTTTCCTTGTTGTTGAATGGTTGAAATGATGTTCTTCAATAAAGCCTCTATTGGGTAGCCTTAGAAAGAAGTAAGATGTTTTGCTGTGGGTTCATTTACTAGACTCAATTTTTTTTGATCTTGTTGAACTACTAGACATCAGCTCAGCATCCCCTGAGAGCTTCTGAAGGAGTTATTTTATCTTGGGTTTTGTGTTCTTAAAGTAGCGAAGCAGTTTGCAGCAGGTCCGACATTCAGCTCATGAAAGATTGAGCCTGGAGAAGTCACACGTTGCAGAAAGTAAGGAGAGTGTCTTCCTCCAAGTCCGGCTTTTTTCCCACCCCTTGGGGAGGATGTCTCCCCCAAGTTCTTGTGGCACCATCGGGAATATTTCTGGATGATTCCTTGGGCAAGCTTGGTCTTCTCCTTGTTACCAAGTGTGTCTGTTGTTACTCTCCTGTTGTGGTGGTGGAAAGCACACTCAACTTTTGTGTACTTCAAAGTGAGCAGGTCCTGGCCAGATGGTTTCTTCATTTGGAAGGAAATTGACTACATCCCAAATTGCTTTGCAATGTATTTGAAGCATTATGCCAAATCCATTGTCAGCCCGCTACCAACTTCTACCCCTCCCCGCTGGCTGTCAGAGTCTCACTTTCCACCCTGCAGGAAGATGGCTTTTCTGTATTTCAGAGGTTTACCCTTGCCAAGTGCGCAATGCAGATCTTTATGGAATGGTGCGACTTCTTGTTGGCTGGGTAAGACCCTTTTTGCCCAATTAGAGTTAATCACTGTTCCCATGCTTACCCTCACACAATCTGTGATGCACTTAGTGTTTTCCTAAATTGCCTTATTCTGGAAATCTCGTCTAACTGGAATCACGTGACATATGTTCCTTTATGTGTGATACCCTTCATGTTGCATGATGACGTGAAGCTCATACATGTTGACATATTTTTCTTATGGATTGCCGAGAACATCCTGTTGTGTGGGATTGCAGGGGGAGTGTTCTGCTTACTATTTTTCTGGTTGGTGGACATTTAAGTTGTTTTCAGTTTTAGGGTGTTAAAAATAATACTGCTTGGCATATCTGTGTGCAAATCATCGCACGGATGCTGGTATTCAATCTGGTTCTTGACCAAACTATCCTTCTCCAATGTAGTGTTTCTATGGTTTATGCCTAGCTGTTCCCTGAAAGCCTCATGCACTCATGGGGTGGACTTCTAGAGTTTGTGATTATCTCATGATCCACTGGGATTATGGGTATGAATGCTGCTAGGATTATGGGTGTGAGTGCTGCTGGGATTATGGGTGTGAGTACTATCCCCAGCCTGGGGTGGGTAGCCTGAGTGCAACAGAAGGGAGACAAACTTGCTCCTGTTGCCATTGTTGCTGCTACTCCTGCCTTTTGCCCTCTGCTCTTTGCCACTGCTAGAGGTTGCTCTCTGCCCTGTTCCACTCAGCCTTGGTGCCAACTGTGTATGGGCTGAAACCTCCAGTAACTGTGAGCTAAATAAACCTTTCCTTCCTTCGTTTTGGGTGTCGGATATTTGTCCCAGCAATGAAAGAAGAGCAGTTGAGACAAATGTCTTGGAACTACTGTCAAAACATATTCTGGATTCTTTAATTTTGCTTCATTCATCTGTATATGCTGCTGTGGAGTGAGAATTACTTGTGTGCCACTAATCCTTTCTTTGAACCCAAAAATCACACTGTCTTGATGATGATAAATTATGCTAAGCCTTGAAATTGAAAAGTAAGAGACTTCCAACTTCATTCTGTGCTAAAAACTATTTTGGCTGTTGTATTTTATACACCTATTTGAACTTTAGGATCTGATCATCAGTTGCTATTAAAAAGGCTGCTGTGGATTTCTGGGTGGCACGCGACAGAGCCGCCAATGGCCTATAGAGCAACATGCCTAAGTTCTCTTGCAGTGGTTCTCACCCTTCCTAATGCTGTGACCCCGCAGTACAGTTCCTCATGTTGCAGTGACCCCAAACGAAAAAGTAATCTTGGTGGCTACTTTAAACCATTATTTCAAATAAATAACATTTTCCAATGGCTTTAGGTGACCCCTGTGCTTTGGTTGTTCGATCCCCACCGGGGTCGTGACCCACAGGTTGAGAACAGCTGTTCTATTGTGACTACTGCGTTACGTACCCCACCCATGACTCTCTGTGAGAAAGACACACTGCAGTGGTAGGAAACATAAGGAGAATGTGAAAGGCTACTGCCAGAAATGGATGGAGGAGCAAGCTCAGAGCCTGACTGGCAAAACGACGGCTGCATTTCAACAGGAAAGATACTTCTGACTCCTTTCTCTGCTCCTGCCCCAGCAGGGCTTATGCTCCCACCTCCATCCTCCTCACTCCGGTATGATGCCAGCTCCCCGTATGGGAGGTCCTCGCATAATGCCAGTGATGGGCCCCCTCCTCCTGGGGTGATGCCAGTGGGACCTGCTCCTGGAATGAGGTCCCCAAGGGCGGCCACATGCCGATGTTGCCTGGGCCTCCAGTGGCACGACTGCGGGTTTGGCCCATGATGGTGCTCGCTCGGCCAGGAATGACTCGACCAGCCGGATGGAGCGGAGGGGCGGCCTCTCGGTGACAGTTTCATATTGTTTGTCCTGCTTCATCAGGGGATCACGGTGCTGTGACTCTGGGGGTTTTCTAACAGCATGAATGACAAGGAAGACTTGCTCTCCCTTCCTATCAAAGAATAATTTTTTTTTTTTTTTTGGTCTTTTTGAGACAGGGCCTCACTATACAGTTGAGGCTGGCCTTAAGCTCACTTTTGTAGCCCAGGCTGGTCTCGAACTCACACCAATCCTCCTGCCTTAGCCTCCCAAGTGCTGGGATTACAGGCGTGAGCCACCACGCCCGGCTCTCAAAGAATAATTTTGAAGGGAGAAGTACAATAAACAAAAATGCAGGAAGTACAGTTTTATTTGTATTGTGAAACCTGAAAATAAACTTGTTAGCTCTTTTAGTTAAAAAGGGCTGCTACAATTTTGATAAAGTTATATCACTAATTATAAGTAATTATACATTAGTCCATGGATCACTGTGGGAAGAACTACACTCTTCTCAAGAGTGAGCCCCACAGTTCATAGGAACAGCGAGTGCTTACACTTTCTGATCAGTTTTGCATGCTGTATCTGGTAATCTGAGCAATTACTTAGACCATAACTAATGTGCAAGGCAATAACCATTGTTAATTTCATAGCCTCTTGTTTTGAAATTCTTTTATTTATTTATTTAGTGTCTTTAGCTAAAGGAATTCACTACAGGTCTTATCACATCAGAAGTTACAGATTTTATCAGTGATGAGAAGTACATAGTTATGAACTCACATTATGTATTAGGTTTGGGGATCTTTGTGACTAATGTCTGCTACAATAAAGTAAGTCCTTTTTAACAGGTTAGATGGTAACTCTTAAGAAAGAGTGTATTTGCTTATAGACAACATCCAGGAAAGTCTCTTCTAGGGTGTAGACTCAGAAGTCCTGTCCAAAGCAACCTGACCTTCCAGCACAGCTGCGCGGTGGACCCCACTGCTTCCCTGTCGCCCCTCACCCACAGGCACAGTGGTAGGCCAGACCTTACGTCCCAGGCAGAGCTGCTTCCCGGCTGTCGTGGTGGGTAGTCCTGTCCACCTGCTTATGTCTGTGGCCAGAAATCCTTTCCTGTCCTGGCAGAGACTTAGCCTCTGTGGGCTTCGTGAGGATGCTGCTTCCGTGGAATGTAGAGAGGCTGCTGAGGAGTGAGAATTACTTGCGTGCCACTAATCCTGCCTGTCAGGGCACGTGTAAGGATCGTGGCCATCCTAGTTCCCATCTGCAGTACTCAGGTCTTAGCTGACGGGCCACTTGTCATAGGATTTAATTAATTATATTATTAACGTTTGCATCACACTAAGCTGGCATGGGGTCTGCATGCTCTATTTGATACTTTTGCCAAAGTGTTACGAAAATGCTCATGAAATCATCAAAATTTATGAAACGCATTTCAGTTAAGTCTGAGGGACAGGCAGCAGTCACGTGGCCCATCTGGGACACAGTGTTCTCAACCCTTGCTGCCTGAGGAGAGCAGGGAGTGCCGTGGTTGATAAAGCAGTTTGCAATGGCAGAGTTTACTCCTCGGGGAGGTCGGTTTTTGAGGTACCGGCCAATCGTAGGGTGGCTCATGCCGTGGTCGGTGAAACTGATGAAGTCATTGCTAGCCCCTGGGTGCAGAAGGAGGTGGGGAGTCTACCTTGGGTTTGTATGGAAAGTGCACACATGGTGGGGCTGAGCTCCCTGTGAGGAGGGCGTCCGTGTGGTCCGACTGCTGTTCCGGCAGGAGCACGGTCCTTTAGGTCAGTTACGAATTGAAACTTACATGCATATTTTTGTGTTCCACAGAACTTTCAAGTTTGTAAAGTTTAGAAAATAAAAATGCATTAAGATGCAATAGTGAATGTCGGGTTCTCAAGGATGACCCCTAGAAGGTAGTTGCGGCCACTATTAACTACTGGCGGAGCTGGGGACCTGAGTGGCATGACGTAATGGACTGTGCAGGCGCCAGGGGGCGCGCACTGAAGCAACACAAGCATCTGCCTGCAGGAACTAGCGGTTTTGTTAAGAAGCCCACGTGGCTGTGGGCCGTAGTTTACCAAGGGAGTCTGCAGTCTTGGTCTGCGTGTAGCAGACTTTGGAAATGATAGCATTTTATTTGTATGCAACAAGTCCAGCTTTGCTCTTTCTAGAGTCAGTGTCCCTGCACACCCATGACACAACCCTGCTCGGTCCCCGGTTGTGTTAGCTCCTGTAGAGCTGTGTGGTCAGTTAGGTGGTGCTGAGCTTTAAAAGATGTTCTGCCATCAGATGCTTCAAACAGAAAGTGACTTGTCTGTTCCTCTTTTTGATATTGTTGTCCAATTCATAGAAGTTAAGGAAAAGCTTAGGCAGTACATCCTGGCAACTTTGAGACCACGGATGTTATTGCTATGGCAAGCCACGGAGCTCGGTCAACCTTCCTGATTAGATACCTAGTTTCCACACACATATTGCAGTGGAGCAAGGTCATGATGAAAGCAATGTTCTTATGGAATTACGATTCCTGCTTGAAGTGGAGATCTGCAGTGTAGCACATACAAGGTTCTGGATGTGGTCCATTGTCTAGAAAAATTTTAGAATAATTAAATCTATTTTTAAAAATAGATCAACCTAAGCCGGCAAGATAGACAAACACAGGGACTGGGGTTCAATCCAAGGTACCGCATGCTGCACCAGCCTCGCCCCCGGGCATGCTGAGCCTGAGACTGAGTCCAGGCATGGTGGTGCATGCCTGTAATCCCAGCACTGTGGAGGCTGAAAATAGGAGGATCATTGCGAGTCCGATCTACATAGTGAGACTCTGTAGACCTTGTGCTAAATGCATAAAAAAAGACGGTGAAATTTTGTAGCTGCCTATTGAAGTATGTTGACTTGTGAGAAGAGTCACTTGATGGAACTTCTTTTTTTTTTCTTCTTCTGTATTTTAGGGAAGGATCTCCAGGGTGTTCAGGGATGGCACTGGGTGACCCTAGGCAGCATCCCTGTGGGTCCCATCAGCAGCCCGGTGAATCTCAGTTCCTTGTTGTTTAGTTCAGCTGATCACCGGCACTTGGTTACCACAGCATCTCCTTTTAAATATGCTCAAGTTTTATTTTTTCTCTAAAAAAAAAAAAAAATGCTTTTAGCATCTTTTTCCCCCTTCACGGCAAGATCAGTCATTTTCACTTTATCTAAAAGAGATAACCGGGTATTTAGATCAATGCTTACCAGTAGAGCTATATGTCTTGTGGTTTAGTGTAACAATGTTTGATCACTAAGCTTCTATTATTTTTTTTTGATCATTTTCATTTTAGGAAAATCTATTTTTATAGGCAACTATTTGCTGAATTCATAAAGGCTACAGTTGCATCAGGAAATTTAATTACTTGGAGTTTGTCATCCTTCTAGTATACCAGGGAGGTTTATATCTACTAGGGTAATCCACTAAAAATATTACCTGCTGGAATATGATAAGACTCATCCGTGAAAATTAATTTCTGTCTCTGTTTATCCCACAATTAATCAGCTTATTTGAAAAAAAAATTACACCTTTCATGCTGATAATATTTAGTTGCTAGATTTTTGAAAAAACAAAGCTAATTATAATGGCCACTTTAAAGACGTATGTTTAGCGTGTCTCCTTAATTCTTCTAAATATAAGACAAATATCTCCTAGGAAAGACAACAGCTGTCTCTAATATGTGTAATGTAAAATTCTCCTGAAGAATATCCCAGGAAACAATACCACACCTCTTCACTCAATAAGTTGATCAAGGACATTCTTGGTCCTACTTGGGTTAATAATACTTTTCTCCGATAACTTGAGATATTTAAGGCTGAGTGTGGAAGTGGTATCCTTCCTGATGGTCCTGGCTACAGAATGAGTGGATGTCCCCAGAAAACTCCTCCAGGGTCCCAGGGGACAGGTTTTGAGACAATAGAATTGAAGATCTTGAAGAGGAAGCTCTACCCCTTGGAAGTTCCTGAATACCAAGGATGTGGTCTGGGAAGAAGATGACTGTGAGCTTTGTCTGGAGGTGCTGACGGGGAGGACAGGGTGACAAGGGGACCGCTAGATCACCTTGTGCCTCCTCCCTCTCTCAAGCTTGGGTCTCTGCTAAGGTTCCTGATGACACGGGCTGCTCCTGTTCTCCACCTCCAGCATTCAGAGCACGCAAAAGCATCGTTCTATTCCATCATAAGCTTTTCTTTGTGTGCATGCATGAGTTTTAACTCTTCTGTTGTTGAGTAGCCATCACCTCTGATGGGGACCAGTGCGAAGCAGCTCTTAGTGGGACTTAAAGTGACCAGCTGGCTTTCCATGTTTACTTGGGAGTCGCTGGTCCCTGCTGAGGCCTATGGCAACTGAAGCCATGAAGGACCAGGCAAGATCATAGACAGGCACATCTAATTCCAGCCTGAGCTCACTGGATAAAGGCTGCAGCCTCGGGCATCTGACTCTTGGAAGGAGACTTAAGTCTCCTAAATCAATCTAACGCCTTACCTGGAGAGACCCTCGAGTGATTTCCCCTCTTCTCTACTATCCCCCTCCCTTGTTCTGATAAGTAAATAAATAGGGGCAGCCCAGAGAAGACCTTGGGATTTGCTCCAAGAGAATCCCAAGTTCTGTGAAAGGGTTTTGATCCTCTGGGAGCCCTGAAATCATATGACTTGTCTCTTTTATTTATCCTTTGGGGTCACTCACTTTGGAGAGTCTGGACCTGATCAGACGCCAATAGCTAAGGGATAATATCAACCTGATAGGCCACCCCAGCAGTCAGGACCCAAAACGCGCCCCGTGCTCTCCAGCAGAGCCCCAGGGTGCTCTTTGGTGGTGAAGTGGTCCTCCCTCCTCTAAGCTTCCAAGACCCCCGAGCTGCTCTCTGCAACTGCAGCTTTGCTCTCTCCAAGATGTCACTCATATGGATCATGGACTTTAGGCACAGACTGAGCATTGTAAGTTGATGAGTAGGAAGTGAAGTTAAGAAAATGAGCTAATCTCACAGAGAAATATGCTGCTAAGTAATGCAGGTGTTTCAGGTTCCTTGTACTCATTGCCAGCTATGGTGTTCCTACAGCTAACTGCTCAGGAAAGCTGGAAATTAGCCTGTCACTGTGCGGCGGGTGATGTGTGATGCTCTTCCTTGTAAACTCAGTCAAAGTCGCAGTTACGGATGGGAGGTGGCCAGAAGAAGTGGTCAGAGCTCGTGAAGATGTCAGCGGTCTAATGGAGAGTGAGGAGGTGCCTCTCTAGTCTCGGAGCAGCGCAGAGCGCTCAGTGGAACCGCTGTTCTGTGGTGTTCATCGGCAACTGTTTTTCTGGCAATTGATTGTTAGCTGTGAGTTTTGTTTATATTGAGTACCTAAATTATCTTAGATTTTCCTGCCCTAATTAGACAGACTTTAAGGCATGAATTGTCCTTTAAAAGTGTCACTTTCTAAAGTAGCTAAGATACCAGTTAATTCTTTCATAAAATTTAATTTTTGAAGCTAATGCAAAGAAGGGCAAACCTTGGGAAAACTGTTAATCTATGCAAGGGGAGAGACCTTTGGGGGAGCAGCTTAGCGATCACCTCTGGGACCACAGTGTAAGTGTGCACAAGCTCAAAGCTCCCTTGGTTTCTATTCTGTGAGAAATCTGAAGTGTGAGGAAAGAACAAACTAAAGGACAGACTGTATTGGTCACCTTTTCACTCATTGCTGGGACAAATACCCAACACTCAAAATGAAGGAAGGAAAGGATTATTTAGCTCACAGTTCATGGAGGTTTCAGTCCATATTTGGCTGGCCCAAGGCTGAGTGGAACAGGGCAGAGAGCATCCAGTTCACGGCAGTGGAACAGCAACAAAATGGTGGCAGAGGCAGCCAACCAAGCAGGGCAGCAGAGAGCAACAGCTCTAGTCTGTCTCTGTCTCTCTTTATATCCCTATCAGGCTCTCTGCCTTAGGATATCCGCCCTAGAGCACACCCATAGTCCCAGCCCTACTCAGACCGATAATCCCGTCAGTACTAAAACACATAATCCCCGTGACTCATGAGTCAAGTCTCAGTCTATAGAAGTGCCCGACCAATGACTATCTGAGGCTTTGCGGGGACGACTAGACACAAACCATAACACAGATGATAGGAAGTAAGAAGATAGACCTTTGTAAACAGGAAGGGGATGACAAGGAGGAGGGCAGGGAGGGAAACAGGAGGGGATGCGAGAGGAAAGAAGCCGACTCGAGCGAAGGGTGTGCTCACCTAGCATCGAAAACCTGTATGAAAAAGAACCAGAATTAGGGAAAAAAAAAAAAAAAAAGATTCCCCTCCAGTAGAGCCATTTGGGAGAGAAAACTGAGAAGGAGAGGGGAGGAAAAAGCGAGGGAGGCCAAATGGGGGAGAGGAAGCAAGCGGGGGGCGGGGAGGCAGGTCCTGGGCTCCTGGGAAGGTGGTCTCTAAGCCTTGCGGCTTGGTGCTGGTCCGAGGAGGGGCTGTCGACGCCCCTGCAGCTTCCAGCCCTGCACACCCCGCCGCCGCCGACGTAACTCCTGGAAACCCGATCTGGACATTACGACTTTAGAAACTTCCCTGCTTGATTCTAATGTGTGGCGAGACTTGAGAGTCATGACATATCAATGAAAAGAAGTCTGGTTAAAGGTCACTTTTGACGGACAGCTGCGTGGAACGAGAGCGGGTCCCGTAGGAAGATTTTAATTAAACTCTGCGAGAAATCTGCATATGCATTTTGCCAGAAATGTTCATTTCCTCCCCAAAGGAAGGAAAGTTTGATTTGTATGCCAGAGCTGGGGCAGGTTTTGCTCTGCAGAGGGAGCTGCAGGAGAGCAGGAATTAAGTGACGATGTCGCTCCCACCCAAGGCCACTCTTCATGCTGAATGGGCCCAGGGCTGCAGTGTTGAGGAGAGTGTGAAGCGTGTGCGTGTGCGTGAGTGTGTGAGTGCGTGCGCGCGAGTGTGTGAGTGTGTGTGTGTGTGTGTGTGTGTGTGTTGCTCCCAGGAGTGCTTTGCAGGACCAAGCGGTACATGGTGATTTTTAAAAAAAATTTTTTTTGTAGTTCTTTTTTTTTTTATTGTTTAAATTTAACAATGGTTGCCAGGCGTGGAGGCTCACGCCTGTAATCCCAGCACTCGGGAGGCTGAGGCAGGAGGATTGGTGGGAGTTCGAGACCAGCCTGGGCTACAAAAGTGAGCTCAAGGCCAGCCTCAACTGCATAGCGAGA
>PVJA010026630.1:0-29445 GCA_004027025.1 Myocastor coypus
AGGATCAAAACACAAAAGTGGCAGAAAGCCGTGCAGTTTCCAGTCATCCTTAGTCAGCCAGGTATGAGTATTTCAAACAAGGAATTGGGCAGATGGCCCAGGCAGTGAATTTGAAAGCCACATATAAAAGATCTTATTGTTTTTAGCTTCAAAATAGATGCATTTATTGCAGTTTTTCATTCCACAGCCCTTATTAATCACAAATAGTTTATCTTTACAGTCCATTTTAGTATCCACTGTAGAATGAGGCATCAGGGTTCTCAAGTCCTACATTAAACGTCTTGTTCTGAAATTAGTTTCTCTGGAAGAACAGATGAGAATCCGTTCCTTATTTTTCAAGTTGCCCTTGCGAGCAGGGCCTGGGACTGTCTCCTTCTGCTTCCTTCATCTGTTCCACCACAGCCCATGACTTAACCCGAGGCCCGGCATCTAGTTTGTCTCTTTTTCCAAGTGCACCTTTGAAGGCTGAGTACTGCTTCGTTATGGCAGAGCGCGTTTGTCTCCTTGGCACCTGGGGTGTTGGGCTGCTCCCACTTCGTGCTGCAGCGCTCTGCCGCTGTGAATGCAGGGCGCAGCTCCATTCTGCTCCTAGCCGTCAGCTCTCTCGGCAGTCACTGGATCAGTAATCCTCCTGTGCTTAACCTTTAGGGAACCGCTGCACGGTGTCCCATTGGGCATCCCCCAGCACAGGGTCTTCGGTTTCTCTACTGTCTTCCAGTGCTGCTTGTTTTGTGGGTTCTGATGGTGGCCGAGCTCGGGTGGTGGCTGGGTGAAGTGGTGGCCCATTGTGAGCTTTTGTGCAGTTCGTTGTGTGCTTGTTTTGTTTCCGAGGTGGGCTCTCGCCACGTTGCCCAGCCTGCTCTCCAACTCCCGGGCTCCTCTTAGTTACTTTTCTCATTGCTGAGACAAAATATGTGACACCCAAAATTGAAGGGGAAAAAGATTTGTTTAGCTCACACTGCGTAGAGCTTTCAGTCCATAATTGGCTGGCTCCAAGGCAGGATGGCACGGCAGACAGCCAGTGCAGGGGACACTGCGGGAGGCCTTGGGAGGGACTTCTAGGCCCCAACCGTAAATAGCATTCTCTTGCCTCAGCTTCCTGACTGGAGGGAGCACAGGTGCAGGCCGTTGGCCTTGGCTCCCACTTTGAGTTTGGTTTTCATTTCTCTAATATCTTCAAGCGTTTCCCCTATTTTCTTGTTAGAGTTTTCTATTTCAATTGACTTTTATAATCGGCCAGATAGCTCAGTGTACTAAAGCCCAGCAAGCAGGCACAGTAGCCTGCCATGCTGGCTCCACCCCCAGGGGTGTGCTGAGACAGTAATTGAGACTGAGCCTGGTGGCACATGCCTGAAATCCTAGCTCTTGGGAGGCTGTAAAGAGGCAGATTACTACAAGTCCAATCTAGTAGTCAAACCTTGAACACTGTGTAGACCCTTTCAGAAAATACAAAAAACAAATTAAAAAAATAAAATCATTTGGGGGCTGGGGAGATAGCTTGGTGGTATAAGCACCTGCGTGGCAAACATAAGGTCCTGAGTTCAATCCCCAGTACCTAAAAAAAAATCAATAGACTTTCATAAAGACCTAAAAATAAAATTGAAAACAGGAACAAGGCCCCTAGCCAGGTGAGCTGGCAGTACATGACAGTTTCCTGGCGAATAGGTGCTGAGTCTCAAGTCCTGTTGATACTGGGACAGCCTTGGAGCCCTCAGCTCTGGTTCAGTGGGGAGTGGGTTGTGCTTGGTGGGAGACAGGCACTGTCTGTGCCTCTAATGCTGGAAGGCATCCAGGTGTCTGGGGACAGGTCACCCATCTGTGGTTGGCACCACACTGCACTGCACAAGCCCCTCCTGGATAGGTCTGAAGCGGTGAACTACAGCAGGGTGGGACTGGGGTTCGAACTTACGACCTTGCACTTGTCAGGCAGGCACTTGTGCCACATGCTGCCCATTTTAACAATCCGGGAACTGGGTACTATCTAACCACCAGTGACAGTGCAGAGAACTTGATGCAGGGCCACCAGTGATAGCCCCGACTGGCTGCTGGGGCTTTGTTGATGGCTTTATTTCCTTCTAGGACGAGCAATGGCAAGAGTACTGTCATCAATGCCATGCTGTGGGACAAGGTTCTGCCCTCTGGGATCGGCCACACCACCAACTGCTTCCTGCGAGTGGGGGGTACCGACGGCCACGAGGCCTTCCTGCTCACAGAGGGCTCGGAGGAGAAGCGGAGCGTCAAGGTGGGTGCTGGCCACCGGGTGTGGCTGGCTGGGTGGGTCTGGGCCCATCAGAGACCACATCATGGAGTGGCCCCACCTCAGCAGAAAGGGCAGTGCCTTGCCTGGCTGGAAAGTGAGACCCTGTTTCAGATCAGCTCTGTTGAGGACGTGAGCCAAATCAAGCCACGGGGCCCTCAGGAGGGCTGAGCGGGCCAGTGACAGTTTTCTGAGAGGCAGCTGAGAAGCAGCCTGGGGCCAAGTGCTTATCTTACCTAGGTTTCTAAGGAATTAGTGCAAGCCTAGTAATCCCAGCCCCTGGAGCTGAGGCAGGAGGATTACTGCAAGTTTGAAGCCATTCTGAGCTCTATAGTGAGTTCAAGGCCAGCCTGGACTACGTAATGAGACCCTTTCTTAAAAACAAATGCAGAGGGGCTGGGGAGATAGCTCAGTGAAATAAGTGCTTGCCTGGCAAGCTCAGGGTCCTGAGTTCAATCCCCGGTACCACAAAAATAAGTAAATAAGTGCAGAATATCAGCTTTAGGATGATAGGAAAGTGAAGAGACTTTTTTTGTTGTTGTTTTGCACTGGTGGGAGTTGAACCCAAAGCCTTTGCATTGAGCTATATTCCCAGCCCTTCTTTTTTTAAATTTTTTGAGGCAGGGTCTTGCTTAGTCACTACGTTGCCCAGGTTAGGCTGGAACTTGTGATCATCCTGCCTCTGGCCCCCAAGGATTATAGGCATGCCCTAGCGCCCCCAGCTACAAAGCCGCTTCTCACTGCCAGCTCCTGGCCCTTACCTCTACACATGTGATGAAAGAAAAGGGTAGCCGATTGGGCTGCTGTGCCCAGCCGCCGTGCCGTGGCAGGGTCTGGAAAACTGGCAGGGCGGCTGCCCCGCGGCCTGAGCTTCCTCTCCCTCCTCCCCACTGGCAGACTGTGAACCAGCTGGCCCACGCCCTGCATCAGGATGAGCAGCTGCATGCGGGCAGCCTGGTGAGCGTAATGTGGCCCAACTCCAAATGCCCACTGCTGAAGGATGACCTGGTGCTGATGGACAGGTAGGCGGGGCGCTGGCGCGGGGGCCTGGGCTGGGAGGTGCGGGTTCCCTCTGCTTCTGGATGATCCCGCCTTGCTCTGCTTTTTGCCTCAGTCCGGGCTGGGGGTGGAACTCGGGCTGCATACACACAGAGGAGAGTGCTCTGCGACAGAGCCATGCCCAGCTAAGCAGCCCTTCAGATGGTGCAGCCATTCCCCTGCCCTCTTGGACTTCCACCAGGCTCCGCCTACCAGAGGCTGGTGCATCAGTGCCCTGCAGATGTTTCTGGGCAGGGCTGTCAGGGAGATAGGGGGAGTGGGTGGGGTGGGGTGGGGTGGGGAGCCTCGCCTCCCTCTCCCAGTGTGGGTGTGCTCAGGGGATCATCCAGGGTAGTACTGGGCATGGAACCCAGGCACCCATCCATGCTAGGCAAGTGTATTACCCCTGAGCTACAGTCCAGGCCTTTGTTTTTAGAAATTTAATTGCTGGGCGTGTAACTCGGGCATAGCACCTGCCTGGCAAGTGCAAGGTCCTAAGCTCAGTTTCCAGTTTCAAAAATAAGTAAAATTTGAGACTAGGTCTGCTGAGTTGTCCAGGCTGATCTCAAACTTGCTGTCCTCCTGCCTCAGCCCGTGGAGCAGCGTGCACCACCATGCCCAGCGATGGCATTCCTCTTAAAGGGGCACTTGGCCCCACTTTGGGGACATGTTACACCTATTTTTTTTTTTTTTTTTTTTTTGTCTTTTTGAGACAGGGTCTCACTATGCAGCTCAGGCTGGCCTTGAGCTCACGTTTGTAGCCCAGGCTGGTCTTGAACTTGCACCGATCCTCCTGCCTCAGCCTCCCGAGTGCTGGGATTACAGGCGTGTGCCACCACGCCCGGCTGTTACACCTATTTCAAGAAATACACTACTATCGTGTTTACCTGGGCTCAAATTCAAACTTTAGGGTCAAGCCTATATTGCTGGTACTTGGGAGGCTGAGGCAGGAGGATTGCTGCAACTTGCCAGCCAGCCTGCACTTCACAGTGAGACTCTGAAAAAAAAAAGGGGGGGGGTGGTGTGTGTGCCTGCCTGGCAAGTGCAAGGTCGTGAGTTTGAACCCTGGTCCCGCAACAAAAATAAAAGAATAAATTCAGACTCTATATTCCTAAAGTAAAACTACCAGTTGTTACATTTTTATAAAAGTAGGATATGCATATGCTAAAACGCACACATTTTCAAGGCGTTCTAGAAGGAAGAGAAGTAGGTAAAATGGCCCACACAAGAGCCCAGCCCAAATTCCTCCCTCCTAGCTCACCTGCTTCACAAGCCCCTGGTCTGTTCACAGCTGGAAGGACAGGGCTCGTGTTCTCTGCCCAACCATGTTGGTTTGCCCCTGTCACCTCTAGCCCTGGGATTGATGTCACCACAGAGCTGGACAGCTGGATTGACAAGTTTTGCCTGGACGCTGATGTTTTTGTGCTGGTAGCCAACTCGGAGTCCACGCTGATGCAGACGGTACCTCCTCTCCTGCCTTCTCCTGGGACCCCGCTTTGCAGGGGGCTGGGGACACCTGGCTGGCACAGCCCCTTGTCCTGAGGCCTTGTCCCCCCTGGCCTAGGAGAAGCAGTTCTTCCACAAGGTGAGCGAGCGGCTCTCCCGCCCAAACATCTTCATCCTGAACAACCGGTGGGATGCATCTGCCTCGGAGCCCGAGTACATGGAGGAGGTGAGTGCCTGTGCGTAGAAGAGAAGCTTGGAAGAGCAGTGAAGAATAATTGGTTCTCAGCGACGGCTCTTGACTCTTGGTACCTGTGCAAGGAAAGAAAGGGGAGTACCACACTGCAGGACTGGATTCATCAAGTCTGCAGTTGGCAGTCCAGGGTCAGACCAGGTTGATTCTGCGCAGGGGGGCTGGCAGATTCCTTAACATCTCTTGTGGTGCTGTCCTCACTGGAGGGATAGGTGCAGTGGATTTGCTGAAGATGAGCAAATCTGTTGCATCTATTAAAAGCACCTTGGGCCAGCAAGATGGTTCAGTGGTCTAAAGCGCCTACTTAGGCAAGCTCAGGCGACCACAGGTTCGCTCCCTAGCACCACATGCTGCACCAGCCCCACCCCCAGGGCAGGCTGAGCTCTGTATGCATGACCCACCTTTGGTTGATCCCCTCAAATCCCCATGACAGTGACCAGAGGTGGCAGGTGACCTTACACTTATGAATGTGGACCCACATCCCTGTATGATGCATTAAAAAAAAAGGAACCCTTATGGGCTGGGGGCTCCCCACTCGGGTCACCAACTCCCATCCGCGTGGGCTGCAGGTGCGGCGGCAGCACATGGAGCGCTGCACCAGCTTCCTGGTGGACGAGCTGGGCGTGGTGGACCGAGACCAGGCTGGGGACCGCATCTTCTTTGTGTCTGCCAAGGAAGTGCTCAATGCCAGGATCCAGAAAGCCCAGGGCATGCCAGAAGGAGGTAACCACGGGAGCAGAGGTCCTGCTTTTCTCCAGGGTTCAAAGCACCAGGTCACACGCTGTGTCACCCAGTGAAAATTGTTTTGGAGAGAGGCAGTGAGAAGGTCCCTGGGTGAGAGGACGTTGAGGCAGGCTTGGGGGTGTCCCCCAGGGGCTCTCTGGGCTGATGCCATGCCATTCTCCTAGGGGGCGCTCTTGCCGAGGGCTTTCAAGTGAGGATGTTTGAGTTTCAGAATTTTGAGAGGAGATTTGAGGTAAGTCCTTTGATGCCATCCTGTGCCTCCTGGGCTCTCACTGGTTGTGTACCCAGCAGAGGACGCCAGAGCCCGGTCCTCAGCCATAGGGCCCGCGGCTCTCCGAGCCCCTCCCGTGTGTTCCAGGAGTGCATCTCCCAGTCTGCTGTGAAGACCAAGTTTGAGCAGCACACTGTCCGCGCCAAGCAGATCGCGGAGGCCGTGCGCCTCATCATGGACTCATTGCACATCGCGGCTCAGGAGCAGCGGTAGGAGGGGTGCAGAGGGCTGGGGGCACCGCGCTGGCCTGTGCTGCTGGGCCTCGGCAGCTGGGGTATCCCAGGCAGAGCCCTGAGAGCAGTCCAGCCTCTGGGTTTACCCTGGGCCCTTTTAGAGCCACATGGACAGCCAGGAGCAGGGATACCCGTGCCCTCCTCTGCCTGTGCAGCGTGAGTGCCACCCTGCCCACCCAGCCATTCTCAGAGCTTGAGCTGGGTTGTTGTATTATTTTTGTTTTTTTTCCTCTTTTGGAGAAATTTATTATTATTTTTTTTTTTGTCTTTTTGAGACAGGGTCTCATTATGCAGTTGAGGCTGGCCTTGGGTTCAGTTTTGTAGCCCAGGCTGGTCTCGAACTCGCACTGATCCTCCTTCCTCAGCCTCCCCGAGTGCTGGGATTACAGGCATGCGCCACCACACCCGGCTATTTTGGAGAAATTTAAAATGTAGAAAAGTATAGAAAATAATATGCAAACACTTTGATTCCTGCCACCTAGAATGGGCAGCATTTGTTTAATATAAAATTAAAATAACCAAAGAAGACATTAAGTGGCCTGATTGTTTGACCCTGTCATCCCTCAGAGCCACCCTGATCATGACTTTGTGTAGTCCTGTTGCCCATTTATGACGTGGTTTTTACAGAAATCCACGTGCCTGTATAATGGCCCTCTGGTGCGCAGGGTTGTCTGGTGTGGTGCTGCTCTGTGTGTGCCTGCACCTGCCCCTCCTTCTTCAGCCGGGTTCCCCCACTCTTGCTGACCCGTGGTGCCCTTGGCTGGTAACATCAGCCCACTTTCCTGGCGGTTGGTCTTGGCTTTCTTAGTCTGTTGCCTCCTGCGGTGGCCACCTGCTGTGTTCCCCAGAGGCACCTCTGAGTCTTTCTAGAACTAATTCCTGGAGGTTTGACTGCTGCCTTTAGGGTAGATGGTTTTCAGTTTTACTCAGCTTTTGGCTGTCTGCAGCAGCTGTGTCTCACCTAACCCCCGGCATTGCCTGTAGGAACCCCTGTTGCCACATGTGACTTCATGCCTGGCCCTTTTCCCAGGCCTCTGGGAGAAGTAGTACCTCTTTCTTTTTCTTTTTTAAAAATTTTTTGTTTGCTTGTTTGTTTGTTTTTTTGTGTTATGGCCGGCTCAGCCTGCCCTGGGCGTGGGTCTGGCACAGCATGTGGTGCCAGGGATTGAACTTGGATCCCTGCAGTTGCCTAAGCTTGCCTAAGCAGGCGCTTTAGACCACTGAGCCATCTTGCTGGCCCCTGTAGTAGGTCTTTCTAGCTTCATTTCTCTGGTCACTGGTGAGGCTGGGCTTGCTTTCTCCCATAACAATAGACAGAGTTTTTCTTCTTCTTTTTTTTTTTTTTAAATTTTATTTATTTATTTTTCTTGTTTCAGAACTTTTGTTTTATTTATTTTTATGGCCGGCTCAGCCTGCCCTGAGGGTAGGCTGGTGCAGCATGTGGTGCCGGGGGATCGAACCGCGGTCCCTGTAGCCGCCTAAGCTTTCCTAAGCAGATGCTTTAGACCACTGAGCCATCCTGCTAGGCCCCAGAGTTTTTCTTTTCTAAAATGGAAATTGGCCGGGCGTGGTGGCGCACGCCTGTAATCCCAGTACTCGGGAGGCTGAGGCAGGAGGATTGGTGTGAGTTCGAGACCAGCCTGGGCTACAAAAGTGAGCTCAGGACCAGCCTCAACTGCATAGCGAGACCCTGTCTCAAAAAGACAAAAAAAAAAAAAAAAAAAATGGAAATTGATCATTTTATTTTTTAAAAGTTTATTTATTTATGTTACAGCCAGTGGGCTCAGCCTGCCCTGGGGGTGGGGGCTGGCGCAGGGATCGAACTACAGTCACTGTGGTTGCCTAAGCAGGTGTTCTAGACCACTGAGCTATCTTGCCGACTCCTAACAGAGTTTTTTCTAAGCCCCTCAAGCACCCTGCCCTCTGGTGTTGAGTGGGAGACCAAGGAGTGAGAGGTTGTGGGTCCCCTGGGTTCCTGTGTGAATCCCTGCCCAGGCAGGAGCAGGGGTGTAGCCCAGACAGGCTCCCTGGAGGCCCTGTCCCTCCTGTGCATGGTCCTAGGGGACTGTGCAGCTCCGATGGGCCCTCTCTGTTCTCAGGGTTTACTGCCAGGAGATGCGTGAAGAGCGGCAAGACCGGCTGCGGTTCATTGACAAACAGCTGGAGCTCCTGGCTCAAGACTACAAACTTCGCATTAAGCAGATTACAGAGGAAGTGGAAAGGCAGGTGAGAAGCCGAGAGGAGGGATTTGGGGCGATGTGGCCTTGCAGGCCAGGGTGCTAGAAAAGGGATCAGACATCCTCTTTCCTGGGGTCTTCTCTGCCTCCAGGAGAAGGAGGTGGCCCTGATTCGAGGGTGTGATGCTTCACCGTGGCTTCCAGTGTGTGATGCTGGGTGGGTCCCCTTGCTTACATCAGCCTGCCCTCAGGTCGGCCGCTGTTGCAGGATACAGCCTGTCACAGTGGGCCCTGGGCTTCGTGACACTCACAGTGGGCTTCCTTGGGCTGCAGGTGTCCACTGCCATGGCTGAGGAGATTAGGCGCCTCTCGGTGCTGGTGGACGAGTACCAGATGGACTTCCACCCCTCTCCAGTCGTCCTCAAGGTCTACAAGAGTGTGAGTGCTGAGGCAGCAGGGCCCCTTCACTCTTCGGCTGTCCTTAGAGTTGCCCCTAAGGAGTGATTCGGGGCCCCGTAGAGGCCTGGACTTTTGCCCTCTTTGGCCAGCTGGCACGCTCGGGGTGGAGCACTGCTTCCCTTACCTCCCTCCTGGTTGCAGGAGCTGCACCGCCATATAGAGGAAGGGCTGGGCCGAAACATGTCTGACCGCTGCTCCACAGCCATCACCAGCTCCCTGCAGACCATGCAGCAGGACATGATCGGTGAGCACCACAGTGGACTGCCTCGTGGGGCGCTGGGGGGCCGGGGAGATAGCTCTGTGGCACAAGTGCCTGCCTGGTAAGTGCAAGGTCATGGGTTCACCCCCCCCCCAAAAAAAAAAAAAAAAAAAGCAAAGATCAGATTGAGGAGATTGAGGGCCACTCCAGAGAAACAAGGGCCCTTCCCTGGCTTGTCACCCTGGGTGAGGGTGGGGGGAGGGTGAGTCCATTCTGTGCACAGACTTGGGGTTCCTCTCCTGGATTACCACGTGGGACTATCACAGCCTGAGAATTTGGCCTGCCTGTAACCCACATGAGGCCTAGGTGTTAGCAGGTCAGGCCCTCAGGTCCCCCTGGTATCTCCTCATGGAGGACTGCCCCCACAGGGCTGGTGTCTGTCTCCTTGGCTGCAGCTGGCGTGGTCCTTGTCCTGAGGCTTAGTGTGAGTAGAGCCCAGGTCCAAGCGTGTGTGCCCTTCCTGTCCCTGACAGATGGCCTGAAGCCCCTCCTTCCGGTGTCTGTGCGGAACCAGGTGGACGTGCTGGTCCCTCGCCAGTGCTTCTCCCTCAGCTACGACCTCAACTGTGACAAGCTGTGTGCCGACTTTCAGGAGGACATCGATTTCCATTTTTCACTTGGGTGGACCATGCTGGTGAATAGGTTTCTGGGTCCTAAGAACAGCCGCCGGGCCCTGATGGGCTACAATGACCAGGCAAGCATGTTCCTCGCCCAGGGTATCATGGGGGCTCAGTCTGTACCCACCACCAGACACAAGAGCCATTTTGAAGTGGGTCTCCGAAGGTAGGCAGCCAGGCTGTGTGCACCAGTGTTGTGCCAGAGTCAGCCTGGCCTTTCCCAACTGCGACGCTAGTGCCTTGGGAAGTAAGCGCTGCATCAAAGCTTGCTTTGCTTTCTCTCTTGGCTTTTGGGAAATTACAGAGATGTCCTGGTCCCCTATCCCAGATCGCCTACCCTTGAGGTCCCCGAGGATTCGCTTCACTGAGAGACACGTCACCTTCTCACTCCTTCACCGCCTCTCTCCACAGGTGCAGCGTCCTGTCCCTCTGACACCTGCCAACCCCAGCATGCCACCGCTGCCGCAGGGCTCGCTCACCCAGGAGGAGCTCATGGTCTCCATGGTTACCGGCCTGGCCTCTTTGACATCCAGGACCTCCATGGGCATCCTGGTGGTTGGCGGCGTGGTCAGTGATGAGGGCTAGTTGGGGCGGAGCGGGTGGGAAGAGCGTGAGGGCTCAGTGCTGGGCTGGCAGTGTTTTCCATCCTGAGGTACTCTGTGGTTGGATAGCCCCTTTTGTTGGGGCTGGTACTAGGAACTGAACCTCGCCAGGCTTTATCCCCAAGTCCTGTTTGTTTTGAGCAGGGTTTCACTACATTAGTTGCCCAGGCTGGCCTTGAACATATGGTGGTCCTGCCTCAGTTTCCTGAGTAGCTGGGATTATAGGTATCACTCCCTTCCCTGGCTATCCTGGGCCTTGCCTGAATGAGGAAACCCATGAAAGAAACTGGCCAGGGTCACACAGGCAGTGTGGCTGGCAGTGTGAGAGTCCTGCTGTCCGGCTCCAAGCCCTGCTTTTCGGCTATAACCTGCTGCCTTCACCCAGACCAAAGATGAGGAAGGGTGTGCAGAGCTCTGCAGGGCCGTGTCCTTAGCAGGAGCCATTGCTTTAGAACATGCCAGCATTAAGCTTTAAGAGTTCTGCTTGGAGGCTGCGGAGATAGTTCAGCAGTCTAAGCGCCTGCCTATGGAAGTGCAGGGACCCAGGTTCAATCCCCAGTATCACATGCCGAGCCAGCCACCAAAACTGGTCATGGTGGTGCACACCGCAATCCTAGCACTGGGGAGGCTGAAACAGGGTCACTACGTGTCGGAGCTGCGTGGTGAGACCCTGCACCAAATATATATATGACCAAAAAAACAAACTACTGTTTGAGCCAGGGGTAGAGCTCGGCACTATGGCACCTGCCTGGCAAGCACAACGTCTTGAGTTCAATTCCTGCTAACCCCCCATAAAAATACAAAAACAATTCTGTTTACTGGGAGGGACCCAGTGGTGGGTCCCTTGCCTGGGCATGCGGGAGGCCTTGGCATGGGTGCTGCGGGAGATGCTACACAAAAGTCAGCATTCTGCTGAGCTGGGCACGATGGTGCAGTACCTGAGATCCCAGCACTCGGAGCCCTGTGGGAGCAGTGCGTGCCCAAGCCCCTCCTGGGCAGCTTGGCTACTTGGTGAGGCCCTGTCTCAAAGTTTAAAATAGGCTGGGGGTTTAACCTAGTGGGAAGGCCCTGGGTTCAATGCCTGTTACCACACAGAAAAAAAAAATGTGTGTACCTGATCTGGCCCCCACACTGTGTCCTGTGGTCAAAGGAAACACCGAAGTGGGCTCCTAGTGGAACCCCATACCTCACGGATGGAGCTGCTGGCCTTCCCGGGAGTGTTGGGGCAGGGCCCCAAGAGGCCTTGCTTCGCTGACAGGGCACCTTTGCAGGTGTGGAAGGCGGTGGGCTGGCGGCTCATCGCCCTCTCCTTCGGGCTATACGGCCTCCTCTATGTCTATGAGCGCCTGACCTGGACCACCAAGGCCAAGGAGAGGGCCTTCAAGCGGCAGTTCGTGGAGTACGCCAGTGAGAAGCTGCAGCTCATCATCAGCTACACGGGTTCCAATTGCAGCCACCAAGTCCAGCAGTGAGTGGCCCGCCGGCCCTGGGCCTGTCTCCCTCCTAGCCTGGCCTGTAGCATCCGGGACCCTGGGCCTTTGTGCAGGGCTGGCGGTGTGTCCAGGAAGGGGATGCGGTCTCCAGGACACCTTGGCAACCTTCCTGTGAAGGTTGCGTGCGCCACGGGTGGCCTCTGATGTCCTGGGTTGCAGCCTCCCAGGACTGGCGCTTCCCAGGCCTAGAGGGCAGCTGTTGTCACTGAGGGTGGGGTTGCAAGTGCTGCTTACCGCTGTGTGGCAGAGCTTTGCCAACTCTTCAATAGCTGACTTGTCACCTACTCCTTCGTCTTTGAGGTAGATGGTAATAATTAGCATTTCCTTCTCCAAAATGAGGAAACTGAGTCTTGGAAAATAGTGTCTCATCCTCTGCCACTCGGGCAACAAGCACCAGGGCCAGGATCTGAATCCTGGCCTCACACCCAGGCCAGGTTGCTTTCCTTACCATGGCAGTGCCCAGCGAGTCTATAGCAGGCACAAAGAACACCGAGCCAGGACTGGGGCTGGCACAACTGCCAGCAGCGGTGTGGCTGGCCCTGCTGTGGCGGGTTCAGCCACTGTGACATCCTGCCAGGCAGCCCTGTGCATGGCAATCCCACTTCTGTCCCTTCAGGGAGCTGTCTGGGACCTTTGCTCATCTCTGCCAGCAAGTGGATGTCACCCGGGAGAACCTGGAGCAGGAAATTGCTGCCATGAATAAGAAAATTGAGATCCTCGATTCCCTTCAGAGCAAAGCAAAGCTGCTCAGGTGAGGCTGGCGGGGCAGCCGAGGCAGCGGGCTCCAGGGTCCAGCCCACGCAGGACGCAGGCCCGGGTTGGGGACTCGAAGCGCTTGTGTGAGATGTTTACCAGGTGCTGCTGTCAGCTGGTGCCAGAGTTTTAGGCTGAGTGAGTGAGACTCAGTGGCACTGCCCTTGATTTGGGGGCGTGGTGACCCCTCGAAGCACATGTGACAGCGCGTTCAGCTCCCAGGCGCTTTTTCTGGGCTGCAGCAGCTCAGCCGTGCTCTGCCCTCAGTTCACACTGTCCCAGAGGCTGAGCCAGCAGCTCCCTCCTGAGCAGGAAAGCTTCTGCTAGAGGGTGACCCGCCATCCACAGGGACAGGTCCGAGACCTTCTCTTCAGGGTCTCGGGCAAGACAGGCGCTTCTACGAGCAGTGTTGGGTCCTGAGTTCTGGTCCAGCACTGGCTCGACTTCTGTATACCTCATTTTCACCTGTGAAGAGGGAAGGCAGCGTACAGACAGCCACAGTGAGCCCTGGCGTGCTCTGCAGGTTTTCAGCCTGCTTAGCCCCTGTAACGTCTGCGCTCAGAAAGCCCGCGCTTCCTGCCCTAGCCTTGTCGGCAGAGGCCTGTAGTCGCAGAGCCCGAGAGGCCGGGCTTGAGGCTTTCACTCTCATGCTCACCAGATGCATCGACTTCCCTGTTGAACCCTGAATGGTGTGTTAGCCTGGCCGCCCCTGGGCCGCCACTCCCTTAGGAGAGGGCCCCCTCCGCTTCCCCCAGGCCCTAGGTGAGGGCCCACAGTGTATGCTGCTGCATCACAGGACAGGGCTCTCCTGGAAAAGGCTGCAGGTGATGAGCGGGAGAACCTCGCAGTCAGGGCTTTGTCCCAATCCCTGGTGAAGCCAACACAGGACCTGAGGGTCAGAAAAGCCTGATTTTTGAGGCATATACCTTTAATCCCAGCTAGACAGGAGGCTGAGGCAGGAGAATCTCAAGTTCAGAGGCCAGCCTGGGCAGCTTAGTAAGATAAACACCCTGATTTTGCTTCCATCACCTTGTGAGCGTGGCAGTTGTTTCCCTCTCGGCCCCCTTTCCTCATCTCTAATACAAGGTTAATAAGGCCAAGGGAGGATGTGGTGCAGCACCCGTCACCCTTCCTCGAGGGGTGCTTGGCAGGCGGCACCCGCGTTGCCCGTCGGCAGCACTGGATGGGATGAGGTGCCCGTGTCTTTGCAGGAATAAGGCTGGATGGCTGGACAGCGAGCTCAACATGTTCACGCACCAGTACCTGCAGCCCAGCAGATAGTGGACCGCGGGTAGGCTTGTGTGGAGGAGGGCAGCGCTGCCTGCCCTCGATGACCTGTGGCCCCCAGGACCTTGGCTCCAGTCCCTGGTCACCACCTCAAGAATGAAAGCACCTCCTGTCTTGTGCCGTTTGAGCCCCTCAGCACTAGTTCCCCCTCTCCTCACCTGGTCCTGCAGGGAGACCTGGCTGGGCCCCTAGAGAAGACTGGGGATGAGCCGAACCAACAGCATGGGACTGGGGAGCCGTGGCCAGGCCTTTCTCGGGGTTACTGGTTGAAAGTCGACTGTTTTGGCAAAGTCTTGGGATGTCCACCTTAAGGTTGACCGGTGGCAGCCTTCATGGATAGCAAGCAGACACCCCACCTCCAGCCCTGTGCACTATCCCTCTTGCACCCCAGCACCCCTGTGGCCGGCCCACTTTGGCTGGGGCCACATTCCCTTCCCAGAAACATTTGAAAGAATTCCAGAAAGGCCAAATCTAGCTCAGGCCTCAGAGTGGCCATGAAGTCCTGTGTTGTCTGTTGAGAGCTGATCTGGTCTAGGTGGTTAAAGGATGTAGAAGAAGGATGGCTGAAGGTGGGGTACCGGCCCTGCTCTGGATGGTTGGAGAGAGTGGTTGGCATGGACAGGGCCCCACTGCCTTGTCCTGTGAGGGGCACTCTGGCCTAAGAGCTCCGCCCACTAACTTGATCACGTCCCCATCTTGCCCAGGCCACCTGCGGTCCCCAGGCCTCCAGACTGTTTCCTGTACCTGTGATCACAGTGGTCACAGTCATGGTAGGAAACTTGACCCCTTCCTCCTGCTCTCCTGGTCCCCAGAGCCTGCATCACACCTGGCCTCGTGTTGACTTGGAGAACTGCTTCCTGTTTTGTGTTTTTGGATTGTTACTGGTCAGTGGGGAAGGTTCCTGTCACTGCAATGTTAACTGGGGGAAAGCAGGGCCAGGGCAGAACGTTCTAGAAAGAAGCAGCTATGGCTCAGCAGAGGGGAGCTAGTCCTGCTGGGTTTTAATCCAGCTGGCACCTGTGTGGGGAAATGTGGTGTGTGGCCACACCGGAGGCTGTGTTCAGTGCCTGCTTGTCCCTCAGACACCCAGGCTCCCCTGTCTGGGACAGCAGCTGGCTAGGCCAGGGACAGCATGTACCAGTAGGACAGATGGGGGCCACCGCAGCGTGTCGGGAAAAATCAGTGTCACCCAATCCCAATGAATTTCTGTGTTTTTGGAAAAAATAAACATGAATTCTTTTCAGCATAGCCCCTGGGGAATGAATGGACTGAGCTTCTTATACAATAAGTAAAATTAAAGTTGTACGACTGAGACAGAGCTCTTTTCTGAAAGTGTGGCAGGAAGCACTTTAATTTAATGCTGCTAACTTGTTCTGTTTATATTCGTCTGCTGGAGTGCAAGATGAGCTTGACAGTGTGTTTCTCCCTGATCTATTTAAGGCAATGTCTCTGCCTGAACTCCTCCTGTACCCTCGCCGTAATACTGGAAATGAAAATAAAGCCCAGTTGGAACTATGTGTGACAGCTCTTCTGGTGCACACCCACACCCGCATCCTCTCCAGAAGCAGCCTGTACTTGGGGGGCTCTGGGGGCTTACAGACTCCTGCAGGGAATGCTCAGCAGCGTGGAGAGCCAGGAAATGGAGGGTGATTTCTTCACAGATTTCTCTGTAACTTCAAGCATAGTGACTCAGACTTGTGCACCCTACTTTGCCTTCTGAGAAAGTGGCTGTGGGAATTGGGGATCGAACTCAGGATCTTGCACTGCCAGGCAGCACTTATGCCCTTGAGCTATCTCCCCAGCCCCTGTGACCAACTGTTTAAAATTTCTTTGAAGTGCCTTTGGGCATTGGTAAGGTTTCCATGGTCCTCTTCAGAGGCTCTAGCTCATCTGACCGCGGCCATCTTCCAGATCCACAGGCCACAAACCTGGGTGTCACCCTCTTACCCAGTGTCACTTTCTGACTTCTAAGTCATCTAGACCCTGCCCCTTCTGACCCTGCCTCCTCATCCCTGCCCCCTGGGACCTCTGCTGAATGGCCCAGCCCCACTGGAGCCCCTGCCTCCAGCTCATTCTGCTCAGCCCACACATGGCCCACACGTGGCGTAGTTTCTTGCTAAGCACATTCCCTGCCTCCCAGCAGGGCCCAGTCCACACGTGGACCTCAGAATCTGCTGAACTGTTGTTGCCTTGGGAGGTCAGCTCCCAGGACCCTGTTGACATCCCCATCCTCCTGTCCCCTGCGTGCATCATGGATACACATGTGCCCCCTAGTGGCTGTCACCACGCAAAATAACGGCTTTATAGTCTAGCTGTTGGGATGTGCCCTGTGAGGGCTGGGATTTGGCTGTGGGGTTTACCGAGCAGTACCGAATGGCCAGCCCAGAGCTTGGCATGGAATCAGAGCCTCGTGAAACATGGATTCCAGCCTCTGTCACCACAGCACAGTCCATGCGAGCCAGCCCTGTAGCTCTGGCCCACATGCCAATGGGTGGACATAGTCCTAGGGACCTGGAAGAGTTGTGTACTCAGCAATTACTGCATTCAGTTCCACCGCGGAAACTGAAGCTTGGAGGAGTTAGGACCTCTGAAAGTCCCAGCATCTATGAAGGGGATGATAAATCTTCAGGAAACAAAATTTTCAAATGAATCAGCTGGATGTGGTGGCACAGGCCACTCGGGAGGCTGAGACAGGAGAACTGATACAAGTTTGAGGCCAGCCTGGGCTCCATTAGGAGACCCTGTGACACAAGGAAAAGCAAACGAGATGAGCCCTCACTTTTTCTCCACCCCCTGGGTTCCCACAGCTGGTCAAGCTGGAGAGCTCCAGGCGGCTGCTCGCCAACCCTGCTTAGCTACTTCCTCCCAATCAGGACCAGACTCATTCCTGTGGTTTCTCAGGCTTCCGCCTCTGCCCCCTGGAGGTTCTGGGGAACCAGAGAGTGGGAGTTTTGTACCCCCAGGTGGCAGCGTCCCCATTTAATCGCACAGATCCTTCAACCAGGAATGCAGCCCTCAGTTCCAAGTGTGGGGAACATGGCCCTGGGAGCCCGATCCAGGAGGACATCTGTTTCACAGGGCTCCTCCAAAGCAGGGCCTGCGTTGCAGATGTCAGCCAAGGTCACTGTCCTCCAGGGCGCTGTGTCTCCTCTCCTGTTTCAGAGCTTGCTTCTGAAGTGGGACATAAGAGTGACCAGTTTTTGAGGCATGGTGGTGCATCCCTGTAATCCCAGCACTTGGAAGGCTGAGGCAGGAGGATCTTCCCAAATTTTGGGCCAGCCTGGGCTACAAAGTGAGTTGAAGTGACACTAAATTACATACCGAAACCAGACGCAACACACAGGCGCACATGCACATGCACATGCCCGCGCGCGCCTTGGACAGGCCCATGATCTTTTCCCCTGGTTGCATAAAGTTCGTTAATTCAGCAGTGTCAGGTGCCCACTATGTGCCTTGCACGGCTCCAGGCACAGTGGGTACAGCTGTGAAGGAGGCAGATAAAAAGCCCTGCCTACTGCGGGGAGCAGGGAGCAGGGAGCAGGCAAAATTTATTGGGTAAAGATGCAGGAGGTCAGAAGATTGGGGCTGTGGGGGACACGAGGGAGGTGTGGCTGGGGTGTGGCCTGACCGAGAACTCCTGGAGAAAGAGTCAAGGACACAGCCCCCAGCAGGAGCTTGCTGCAGCTTCAGAGGACAAAGTGACACCCGGGAACCGACTCGCAAGGCCTTTGGGGCCTGGCAAGTGTGGGGGGGGAAGCTGACGTAAGCCGGCGCACGTCTCAGAGAGCCTTAGCTGCCTGCTGTGGAGCTGAGGATGATGGGGCGAAGAGGTGGCCAAAGGCCAGAGGTGACGCCACACCCAGGCAGCACACGGTGGTGAGCGGAGCCGTGATCAGCCCCCGGCCACCCGGGAGACTTGACAGTGTGGTTATCCATTTATCCATTCAGCTCTTAGTAGGCTCTGGGAGTTGCACTGAAGCTGCGGTGGCGAGCGGTGAGCGGTGAGCCGCACCTGCAAGGGCTTAGACACGTGCTGAGCTGTTAGAATGCCTGTCACATCGTGGGTCTGTAGGGGAAAAGTAACGCGAGAAAGCTAGGATTGCTTGTTCGTTTGCTTTTTTTTTTTTAGAATTTTATTTATTTTATTTTTTTTCTTTTGTTTCAGAACTTTTGTTTGTTTATTTATTTTTATGGCCGGCTCAGCCTGCCCTGAGGGCAGGGCTGGCACAGCATGTGGTGCCGGGAATCGAATCGCGGTCCCTGCAGCCGCCCAAGCTTTCCTAAGCAGGCGCTTTAGACCGCTGAGCCATCCTGTTGGGCTCGCCTTGTTTGCATTTTGAGACAGTCTTGCTATGTAGTCCAGGTTGCCCTTCAGCTCACAGTGTAGTCCCAGCTAGCCCTAAAGTCGTGGCAATCTTCCTGCCTCAGCCTCCGCATGTCCTACTAATATTTAACTTTTTAAAAATTTATTTTTATTTTATTATTACTATTTTTTTATGACTGGTTCAGCCTGCCCTAGGGGGTGGGGCTGACACAATATGTGATGCCGGGGATTGAACCGTGGTCCCTGCGGTTGCCTAAGCTTACCTAAGCAGCACCATCACACTGGCCTTAATATTTAACTTTTTAAGGTACCATCAAACTGTTTTCAGAAGTACTTGTGCCTTTATATATTTCTACCAATAGTACGTGTGGATGTCAGATTTTCCTGTTCTCACCAATACGTCCTTATCTTTTACATAACATTTTTTCTCAGGTATGAACCCACACAATTGAACAGATGAGGTATTGGGACACAAGTAGGGGTTTATTGGGGGCAGAAAGCAGGCTGGCTGTCTGTCTAGCGGACCAAGACAGCAGCAAATAAGGCAAAGCACAGGGATCTTAAGGAGTGGGGAGTGGGTCATGGGCCGGAACAGCGGAGGGAGCTGCCTGGGCTGTGCGGACCTTTGAGGTTACAAGGGAGAGTTCCTGTGGTTGCGTGTCCAGGTCAAAGCCAGGTGGATCTGTTCTGGGGTTTGGGGCTTAGCTCATCAGGAAGATGAGTTTGGGGGGCCAGGGTGCCTGGGAGACCAAGAGGGAGACTGTTTGGGGCAGGGTGCCTGGGAAACTTTGAATCCTAACCCCGGGCCTTGTTAGTGTGGAGCCCACAGGCCATAATCTTAGAGCTAAATACACCCCTGGGGACTTCTCCCTGCTCCCAGAGGGCAGAGAGTCTCAGTAGGAAGTCCGGGTGGGAGGGCAGCTGGTACCAGAGAGGCTAGAGGTGAACAAGGGTGCTGGGGGTCGGGTGACTCGGGC
Organism: Myocastor coypus; assembly: GCA_004027025.1. Lineage (NCBI taxonomy): Eukaryota > Metazoa > Chordata > Mammalia > Rodentia > Myocastoridae > Myocastor > Myocastor coypus. The sequence continues at coordinate 19,188 of PVJA010026630.1, forward strand.
CAGCTGTGGGGCAGGGGGGCCTCAGGCAATGTGCTCCCCCACACCCAGACTGGGTCACCCACTCAGAATGACCCAGGAGCAGGGCAGGTGCAGCATTTGGGACAGGGATCGAACCCTGTCCACTGAGCTATCTCACCAGCCTGATGCTGGCACATTCTAATGTGCTTACTTAGCACCTGTGTCTTTTTTTAAAATTAATTAATTTATTTTTTCAGAACTTTTGTTTGTTTATTTATTTTTGGCCGGCTCAGCCTGCCCTGAGGGCAGGGCTGGCGCAGCACGTGGTGCCGGGGATAGAACCGCGGTCCCTGCAGCCGCCCAAGCTTTCCTAAGCAGGCGCTTTAGACCACTGAGCCATCCTGTCGGGCTCCGGCACCTGTGTCTTTTTCTGGGTGAGATTCTATCCCTCTCTTTTGCTCATTTAGAAGTCGGGGTTGTTCTGAGTGTTAAGAGTTCTTTAAACTAGACACACCTGTGAGGTCAGTGCTCTGGGAGCCTGAGGCCAGAGGACAGCAAGTTTCAGCCCAGGGCAATTGATTCTTCCGGATAGGGAAGTGAAGCTCCCAACCTGAAAAGGACCTGGATGAGTTTGTGTTCTCTAAAATCAAAGAATGAATTTTCGGAACAAATGGGGGTCAAGAGCAGAACATATTTATTGGCAGGGGGGGGAGCTCCTGTCTTAGAGAGGGGTAGGAGGGGGACCCCAGCGGGTTGCTCCAGGAAGCTGTGTCTTCCAGGGATTTTTTTTTTTTTTTTTGTCTTTTTGAGACAGGGTCTCACTGTGCAGTTCAGGCTGGCCTTGAGCTCACTTTTGTAGCCCAGGCTGGTCTCGAACTCGCACTGATCCTCCTGCCTCAGCCTCCCGAGTGCTGGGATTACAGGAGTGCGCCACCATGCCCGGCCCTTCCAGGGATTTTTATAGAGTAAAACCATGCAGTGGAAGGTGGAGAACATGGAATCTCGCTTAGGTGGGCATAAGGTGAGGCAAAACTCTGGTTAACCAGTAAGGTTAGAAGCAGCATTTCTCAGGTAAAATTGATTAAATCCAGGACGACTGCAGGACCGGGGTTGGAACTCACAACCTTGCACTTGCCCAGCAGGCACTTGTGCTGTGGAACTATCGCCCCAGTCCCTGGAGTGGGATTTAAATCTCAGGTTTCTCGCCTCTCAAGATTGGTGAGATTACCCGGGCGTGGTGGCGCACGCCTGTAATCCCAGCACTTGGGAGGCTGAGGCAGGAGGATTGGTGTGAGTTCGAGACCAGCCTGGGCTACAAAAGTGAGCTCAAGGCCAGCCACAACTGCATAGCGAGACCCTGTCTCAAAAAGACACAAAAAAAAAAAAAAAAAAAAAAGATTGGTGAGATGAAGGGCCACCCAAATAGCTCAGTGAATTAAAGCACCTGCAAGCAGGCACAGGGGTCTGGAGTTTGATCCCAGGGTGTACTGAGATGGCAACTGAGACTGGGCATGGTGGCATGTGCCTGTAATTCTGTTGTAGGTAGCTGAATTAGATAGAAATATTATAGGCAGACAGGCTAGGCCCTTGAAGAAGATAATACAAAAGACAAGATATTCAGCAACTATGGGAGGGATAGATGTTCCTGCTGTGGGCCAGACATAAAGACGAAAGATCGAACAAATGCTGACCTTAAATATTGACATCCGAGATCTATCATCACCCCGAGGGAGCCAGAAGAATCATTAATCCAACTACTACCAGCTGGCTACATGATAAAGTTCTGTTCTGCATTCACTCCTGCTTGCTACGTGACTCACTTTCCCATTTGGTCCTGGACTTAATCAATTTTCCCGAGCAGAGGTGCTTGTACCCTCATTGGCTGACCATGGCTTTGTCCCACTTCATGCCCACCTAAGTGAGTTTCCATGGTTTTCACTTTAGACCCGCCTCACCACATGGTTTTCCTCTGTGAAAGTCCCTGGAAGAGATAACATCCCGGGGACACCCACTTGGGATCCCCCTCTCTCGGACAGGAGCTTTCTTTCCTTCAATAAATATGTTCTGCTCATTTCATCCATGTGTGCCTATAATTCATTCTTCAGTTTTAGAGAACACAAACTTGTCCAGGTACTTTGCAGGTTGGGAGGTCAGTTTTCCCTATATCATTTGGAGGTCATCCACCCCAGATCAGTTTTTAATTCCTGCATCAATCCCAGCTCTTGGGAGGCTATAAGTAGGCAGATTACTATGAGTCCGATCTAGTAGTGAGACCCTGAACACCCTGTAGACCCTTCTCTAAAAAGAAAAAATAAAACAAACAAACAAACAAACAAAAAAAAAACAGATTGGGGTAATGAATCTGTGGAAGCAAACCCCTAGTGACTTTTTTTTTTTTTTGTCTTTTTGAGACAGGGTCTTGCTATGCAGTTGAGACTGGCCTTGAGTTCACTTTTGTAGCCCAGGCTGGTCTTGAACTTGTACTGATCCTCCTGCCTCAGCCTCCCAAGTGCTGGGATTATAGGTGTGTGCCATCATGCCCAGATCTCTTAGTAACTTCTTAAAACAAATCATTGGAAATCCAATTGTGGTCACATTAAATTTGAGACCATCAAGGAGTCCTGGCTTGCCTGAATGGCTACATGAACATCCCCAGAGCAGAGGGAAGAGTGTGTTAACAGACAGCTGAGGGGCCGGTGAGATGGCTCAGTGGTCTAAAGCACCTGCTTAGGCAAGCTTAGGCAACCACAGGGACCGCAGTTCGATCCCCAGCACCACATCTTGCGCCAGCCCCACTACCAGGGCAGGCTGAGCCAGCCATTAAAAAAAAAAAAATCCAGACAACTGAATAATAATTATAGGGATTTGGGGCCGGCGGGATGGCTCAGTGGTCTAAAGCGCCTTCTTGGGAAAGCTTGGGTGGCTTCAGGGACCACGGTTCGATCCCCGGCACCACATGCTGCACCAGCCCTGCCCTCGGGGCAGGCTGAGCCGGCCATAAAAATGAGTGAATAAACAAATAAAGGTTCTGAAACAAGAAAAAAATAAATAAATAAATAAAATTAAAAAAAAAATAATTATAGGGATGTGTTTAATCTGAGGAAACAATGTATAAAAGTATACAGAAGAGAAGGATGTGAAGACACCAGGGAAGCAATTCTTTTTACAGTTGAAATATATTTTTTATGAAATATTTTGTTTTTGATTCTTTTGTAAATTGTCCTACTTTCATAACAGTTGATTTTTTTTCACTGACACGTGGGCAAGGTGATTGTTCAGAATTATAGATTGAATTATAAAGAGCTTTATACATTTAAGTTTCAGTCATTTTCTTTTATTTCTGTGTCTGTTTACAAAATGCTAGAATAATTTTTTAAGAAAGAAAATGCAACAAAACTACAGTGAGGCCCTGTCTCAACACAACAATAAATAAGACCTTTACTTAGAAAACAAGGAAACTAAACCAGGTGTGGTAGCACACATCTGTAATTCAAGCATCCAGAGGCCAAGGCAGGATGATCATGAGTTCGAGGCCTCATATGGGCAATGTCATGATTCAAGAACAACCTGGACTACACAGTGAGACACTGTCTCAAAAAACAAACCAAAAGGGCCAGCCAGATAGCTCAGTGGATTGAAGCACCTGTTTACACAGAGCACAGGGACTGGGGTTCCTCAGAGTGCCTGGCTGGCCCTGCCCTTGGGGCACCCAGTGACTGAGGCTGGGCATGGTGGTCCCAGCTTTTGAGAGGCTGAAAAAAGAAGGATCACTTTATAAGTCCAATCTATGTGGTGAGATCTTGTAGGCCCTGTATTAAATACATGTTAAAAAGGGAAAGTATTCAGGCTGTTATTATGGAAAATGCTGCTAAATTGAAGTGCTTCATAGGTGCCTTTTTATCAGGATGAAGTAGTTCCTTTCCCCAGTTTTGCTTTGTTGAAAGTTTTTCATTTTAATTTTTAATTTATTTGTGGAACGAGGTTGAACTCAGGGCCTCCTGCATGTTGGCCAAGCACTCCAAGCTGAGTCACATCCCCAGCTCCCTTTAGCTTTCATATTGACGCAGGATGTTGCTAAACTGCCCAGGATACCTTCCAAGTCAAGATATTCATGCCCCAGCTTCCTAAGCAATGTAGGTGGGTTTACAGATGTGTACCACTGTCCCTTGATGTTGGAATTTTTAAGTTTAACTTAATTCAATTTTTATTATTTTTTGTTTTTGGAATTTTTTAAAAAACCAAATGTTAGATTCTGTTAAGTACTGGGACACCTCTTTATGATTAAAGACACCTGTGGCCCTTCCATCTCTCACTATGCAGTTCAGGCTGGCCTTGAGCTCACTTGTGTAGCCCAGGCTGGTCTCGAACTCGCTCCTATCCTCCTGCTTTAGCCTCCCATGTGCTGGAATTACAGGCGTGCGCCACCACGCCCGGCTAAAACCTAACACTTTCATCGCATAGTTCCATATTTTTCCCTATAAAACGTGACAAAATAATTTCATACATATTAATGAAGCCAGAATACATTGGTTTATGGAAAAGACCTGGCTCAAATGCCTGGCATATAGTTGGCACCCAATATGAGTTTGTTTATAACTTACAGGCCGTATTACAGGTATCTACTTTATTTTACCCACTTTTTGCCTCCGCTTTCAGACACCGAAACTTGTTATGGATAGGCCCTACTTCCGACCAATCGGAGATCTTATGGGTTCCATCCCATTCCTTTGGCAACAGAAATCTACCAATTGGCCGTGAGAACTTCGTTATCCCCGCCCCTAGATTGAAACTGCCGCTTAGAGAGGCAGAATAATGCCTGCTGGGTGTCAGGGTCTCGCCCAATCAGAATAGCCATCGGAGTCCCCGCCCACAGCCGGCGTCGGCGCACAGCAGGAGGGACGAGGCGGAACCTGGGTGCTGCACTGGGTACTTGTGAGTTGCGGTGCTCCCAAGCTTTCGTCAGGTGAGTGCAGCTGGAGGCAGGCTGTTGAGCAAGCGGTCACTGGGGGACCTCGTGCGTCTCCGCGCTGAGTAGCTTGGGTACCGTGATAGGATGGGAGGTGGCCGCCTCTGGTTCCCAGGGTGGCGTTTGGCTGTCCACTACCCTGGCTCAGCTACTGCTACGGCCCCTTCATTTGGCTTCTTTGCGTTTTCAGCTTCCTAGAGACGACTGGAGTCCAGCAGTGGACCTGGAGACCTCTGGCTGTTGCAGCGTCGCTCAGCAGCACCAGACCAGGTGAAGGGCGACCCGGGGCGGGTTCTGGCGTTTGTCCCTCAGTTCTGCACCCTTTGACTCATTCCTCATGCCCCTATTCCTGCGCCCCGCGCTCTGCGGGCGCTTTTCGGGGCTGCTGCTCTGCTGCAGCGGCTTAGGGAGGGGCACGGGTGGCGGTCGCCAGGTGAGGTTGGTTGTGAGGGCTCTGGCGGCTGGGATGGCCGATGTTTGCAGAAGTCAGAGGTCAGGGTGTCTAGGAGCCGAGCCCCTTCGGACAAAGGGCTGGCGGGAGGAGAGGTGGAGGAGGAGAAGGAGGTTCTTGGAAGGTATTTTTGATCCAGCATACTGGATCCAGATTTTGATTCCAATTCCGGTTTTGCCTCTGAGTAGCTGTGTAACTCAGGAGACATTGCATAACCTCTCTGAGCTTTGTGCTTCATATGTAAAGAAAAAGGGGCAGGGGCTGGAGGTGTGACTTAGTGGCACAGGGAACGGTCCAAGTGCACGTGCCAGGCTGAGTTCAATCTCCACCCTCAAAAAACCAAACCAAAACAAAAGGGTTTGTGTGAGCGAGAAGGGGAGCACAGAGAAGCGGGGGAAGCCTTTCCGAAGGCTGGCTTGTGTGGGACTCACAAGTTACAGGCTTTGTGTTTGGGAAAGAAAAAATAATGAAGCTTTGTGTTCGCAGACTTGGACGGTCTTCTTTCTGTAAATTAAGCTAATTTCTCAGGGAAGGCTGTGAAACTGTGATCTGGCTGTTTTAGCAGGTAGGGAAGCACAGTAATAGATGTTCAGCTGGTCGTGCGTGGTGGCAAAACTCTGTAGTTCCAGTGCTCAGGAGCCTAGTGAGTCTGAGGCCAGCCTGGGTGACATAGTGAGTTTGAGGCCACCTTGAGCTACAAAACAAGACTCTGTTTCCATTACCAACAAAAAAAAGGAGGAGTAGACTGCTTGCTGTGTAACTGTCAGCCCTGTGTCACACTATTTCGATTACTAGCAGAGTTGCCCAGGATGGGGGAGACCAGAGACCTCATGCAGCTCCGACTGCGCAATCTGGAGCTCCTGGGGCGGCTGTGGGCCGGGCAAGCTGCCATGCAGCAGTTGGTGGCCCGGGCAGCTTCTGAGGTAGGTGCCCAGGGGACTGCCTAAGCCACAGGATGGTGCCTAGGCCTGTGGGATCATCTTGTCCCACCTTCCTGTTTTACTGCAGATGAGAAATAGGAACTGGGTGGGTGTGCTAAGAGGCTGTAGCGGTGTGGGATCTAAGCCTGGTGGGTAGGCCCTGGCTGGCACCCTTTGGTGACCCGGACCATTTTCTGCAGTCAAGTGTGAACTCCAGTAGCAACAGCAGCTATAATGCACAGACACCATTGTCCTCAGACACATCTTCAGCCTCCTCGAGCGCCTCCTGCTTACAGGACACATACCACCACACAGGTGACCCGTGTGATACAGCCTGGCTTGGCAGGGCCCCCTCCAGGGTGTCCTCTCTGCCTCCTGCCAAGTACCAATCCCCAGAGGCCCCAGGCCCTCCAAGACCTTGCTCGACACCCTTATTGGCTGCTGGAGACCCGAAGGAGACATCTGCAGGTCAAGGAAAACCTGGGCCACGGGAGGCCTGTGCTCCGAAGTCCATCCTGGCCCAGCACATTCGGAAGCACAAGGTAACACAGGAGAGCTGGGCACCCACAGATGGGGCTCCTTGGGCCTCCGTTTCCCTGGCTGGCAGATGTGCCCAGCGGTGGCTACTGTGCAGGAGGGAGGCTTTGGGAGCTGCGGTGGATTGTGTTGGGGGCAGCCGAGTGCTTGAGAAGAATTCACTGAATTTTGTAGATAGCTGTTTGGGAAGAAGGTGACAGACTCAGAGCTCCTGGTGGGAAGGTTGAGGCTCAGGGCTCAGACTTGTTTAGAGCTATAAATAAAATGGGACTGAACACCCCAGCATCCAAATCAGGTGTGCTTTAAGACCCAGCCCCCAGCTGGGTGTGGAGACAGGCATGATGTGCACAGCTGGGATCCCAGCACTATGGGAAGCTGAGGCAGGAAGATTGCAAGTTCAAGCCAACTTGGGGCAATTTAGGGAGACTGTTTTTTTTTTTTGGGGGGGGGGTGGGACCAGGGTTCGAACTCATGACTTTACACTTGCCAGACAGGCCCTTGTGTCACAGAGCTATCTCCCCGGCCCCTAGGGAGACTTTGTCTCAAAATAAAAAAGGCAGGAAAGGTAGCTCAGTGCAGAGGCCTTGGGATTCAACCCCAGCACTGTGACAAAAGAAAAGACCCAGACTTGGCCTCCCTCCTCAGCCCAGAGTGACCTTCGAGGAGTTCACAGTGCCTGAGAGCAGCTGGCGCCTCCGGCCGTACTTGGGCTACGATTGGATCGCAGGTGAGACTGTGCCTGTCATCACCTTGCCTGGGAGATGGAGGTGACACCCTGGCCTGGCTCTGCCCTTGGCCGTGGTGGAAGAAGTGCAGCTGCTGGATGCGTGAATGAGTCAGGGCTGTTTTGGGGCAGTCAGTTCATGCCAGGCCCTTCCATGTCCCCAGGCTGGGACCAGCTCTCTTTATTAGCTGGCCCTACTCCCCCCGTGGCTTCTGGCTGATCTTCCTCGGCACCTTTTGCCTTCTCAGTACCTGTTCTCTGTGTGTTAAAATATGTACAGTAGCCAGGCATAGTGGTGCACACCTGTAATCCAGTACTCCAAAGGCTGATGCTGGAGGAGTGCCATGAGTTCAGGGCCAGCCAAGGAGCCTAGCTCCCGAAGTACATAGTGAAATCCTGCCTCAAAACCGTGTGTGTGTGTGTGTGTGTGTGTGTGTGTGTGTGTGTGTGTGTGTGTAGGTGTGTGTAGGCAGGTGTGGTGGTGCATGCCTGTAATCCCAGCACTTGGGAGGCTGAGGCAGGAGGACCAATGTGAGTTCGAGACCAGCCTGGGCTACAAAGATGAGCTCAAGGCCAGCCTGAATTGCATAGTGAGACCCTATCTCAAAAAGACCAAAAAAAAGAAAAAGTGTGTGTGTGTGTGTGTGTGTGTGTGTGTGTGCATGCACTCGTGTGCAGACCATAAGGGGTGAGGATATAACCCAACAGTAGAGCATTTGCCTGGCATGTGTGAGGTCCTGAGTTCAACTCCCGAGACAAAATAGGCACAACCTAGAACTCACCATGTTCACCTGTTTAGAAGCACAGTGTGGTTGCCTTAAGAATGTACAGTTGGGGGGCCCGGCAGGATGGCTCAGTGGTCTAAAGCCCTGCTTGGGAAAGCTTGGGTGCCTTCAGGGACTGTGGTTCGATCCTGGGCTCCACATGCTGTGCCAGCCCTGCCCTCTGGGCTGGCTGAACCAGCCATAAAAATGAGTGAATAAACAAACAAAGGTTGTGAAACAAGAAAAAAAAAAAAAGAATGTACAGTTGGGGCTGGCGAGATGGCTCAGCGGTCTAAAGCATCTCCCTAAACAAGCTTAGGCAACCACAACGACCGAGGTTCAATCCCCAGCACCACATGCTGCACCAGCCCCTCCCCCAGAGCAGGCTTGAGCCAGCCATAATATTAAAAAAAAAAAAAAAAAAAAAAAAAAAAAAAAAAAAAAAAAAGAGCAGCTTCTGTGAAAAGAGGAGACTGCAAATGAAACCTTTAAAAAAAAAAAAAAAAAAAAAGAATGTACAGTTGGGTGTGACGGCGCCTTGCTGCACTTGGGAGACTGAGCCAGCAGGATCTCTGTGAGTTCAAAGCCAGCCTGGGCTACACAGTGAGACTATCTAAAAAAATAAAAAGCACGCCATGCTGTTGTGTTGCCATCCCATCATCCCTTCTAGAACCTTCTTAGTCATGCAGAATGAAACCCAGTGCCCTTTAGCCTTTGACCTTTCCCTGTGGGAGTTGCCCACCGAGGTAGCTGTGAGAAGGGGGCTCACACAGAGTTGTCTTTCCCTGACTTTTGCCGCTAGTGTGGGGTCCCCCAGGCTCTCCCAGCAGTAGCTCGTATGATTTCAGGGCCTTGCTATGTAGCCCAGGCCTCCCCACTTGCGGGCACCCTCTTGCCTCAGCCTGCTGAGCACTGAGATTAGTTAGCTGTGACACTGATCAAGTCACTCCCTCGTGCCTCTCCCTAGAGGTCTCCCTGACACTTACTGTAAAACCCAGCCCCCTGTCCGAACAAGATGCAGCGGCATCTGCTTTCTACTGTCCCTCTGTCCTGACCTCAGTCAGGGTGCCTGCTGCTCACTCAGTTCTGGCCTCAGTGACCTCGCTGGTCTTTATCATCACGCCCCAGGATGAGGTCTGGCGCCAGGTCCTCCCAGAGTGCAGTGTCCCGGGGCCGCCATCCCCGTGCTGCTGCCTGGGATGCCAGCCAGGATTCTTCCTAGCATTCTCAGAACTGTTTGCTTCTTATCCTCCTACACGTGGGTAGGGAACGGAGGCTCAGAACAGGATGCGGCTGCCCTGGCTGGCCCACTCCCCGACCCCGAGGTCCTCTCTTGGTGCTCTTTGCGTCTCCATTCTACTGAGGCTGACGTGGAGGCGCGAGAGGTTGAGCAGTGCCCTGGGGCAAGTGTTCTGTGGGGCGCTGTAGCCCCGTAGTGGGGGGGACACTGCCCCACTCTTGGGGGCTGTCTTAGTTACTCTTTACTTGTTGCTGGGACAAATACCCGACTCTCAAAATGAAAGAAGGAAAGGTTTATTTAGCTCACAGTTACTGGAAGTTTCAGTCCATATTTGGCTGGCCCAAGGCTGAGTGGAACAGAGCAGAGAGCATCCAGTTCATGGCAGCGGAATAGCAACAAAATGGTGACAGAGGCAGCCAACCAAACAGGGCAGCAGAGCAACAGCAACAGCTGGAGTCTGTCTCTCTGTTGCTCTTTATATATTCCAATCAGGCTCTCTGCCTTAGGATATCTGCTCTAGACCACACCCATAGTCCCAGCCCTACTCAGACTGATTAATCCTATCAGTATTAAAACACATAATCCCAGGGATCATGGATCAAGTCTCAAATTCTAGTTCAGTACTAAATCACATAATCCCAGTGACTCACAGTCAAGTCTCAATCTATAGAAGTCCCTGCCCCATGACTGCCTGAGGC